>BMAO01034948.1:0-267829 GCA_019973975.1 Trichonephila clavata
CATGGAATAGTTATGAAACATATCTCAATAATAAAGCTTATTGTTCTTGCTATAATTGCATTTATTTATAGAGAAATAATTTGCAACATTCGCGTCATTTTAAAGATATTGAAATGTTCCATTATTTTTTTTTTATGGGGGAAAAACACGCACATATAGAGAAAATGTACGATTTATGCGCTGACTGAAGCAATGACGAAATTTAACGAATTTCAAAGTTTCATTATTATACGCAATTCATCAATCATTTCAACAAATTAATCTTTTAAAATATCCGACTACTTGCGACAACTTTTTAAAAGAAAATGGAGATATAGGGATTTTTGTTGTTGTTGTTTTTAGATTTGTTTAGGACATTTTATAAAAAATATGCTAAAATTAAGCTATTACTACTAAAATGGAAAAAATTGGTAAAAATTCTGTACCAAAGGTTTATAAACAAATTTTCAATTCTGATGTGTTGCTATGTTATTCGTTTTTGAAATGACCTTCAGGATAAGAGATATTTTAATTTTTACAAAAACTAGAGCACTTTATCTTAGTTATTATTTGAAAATGCTGAAAAAAGCAGTGATTATATTCACATAAGGAACTGTAAATTTTGTAATAAAACAGTGATTGATAAATCTGAAGGTTAAAACACTTCTACTATTATACAGAACATACACAAAAAATATTATTTTCAAAACTTTTTGAGCAATCGCTGGCCCCGTTTGAGCATTTAAAAAAAAAACACTCATTTCGAGTAAAGCGCGTTTTAAAGTATAGCATCTTGCTTAAAGTAATGGCATCTGCTTTTACTAAAACACTTATAGTTTTTGTTCTAGTGAACAGAAAATAATAAACTTGGTATTTTTATAAAGCTAATAAAATAGGCTATAAAATAAAATCATAAAAATATTTGTCCATTTTTGTCAAAATTCACAATTTTAGGGTAGTCGGATACCTTAAACACCCTGAGGATATATTTTGAATTAAAGTAATTTGACAAGTATTGTAAAACATTCCAGATTTCTTTCCCTCCCTTTATGAAACAAGATTAGTTCTTACTATTATTGTTTTTTATTTTTGATATTATAGCTGGGAAACTAGATGAAAATGTTTGCTAATTGTTATCGAATATTTTAACATTATATTTTGTATTAGTAATTGTTATAAATATTGTATGGAACATTGATTTCAATTCAATTTATTATTGATTTCAATTATGGAAATTGAAATCATTTTGCATATAATAGTTTGATGCTATGTACCTGGATGAACATATTTTCTAAATCATTATCGAATGTAGTCTATAAAGCTTTGATGAATTTTCCCTGTTTTTTAATCTTAACCTTCAGAAGCTGAGTTAACCTTGATCTGCTTTAAGCAGCTTTTTTTTATTTTATTCTGGAGTCACTCAGACGATATTTGACGCATGTGCAATGACAGCCAAATCCTTAAATTTATGCGGCTGATTCACCTGCCCTAAACGTCAGATCATGACTTCTTGTTCCTTTATTAAAATACTACGATTCTGACAAATTCAGCATAATCAAAAGAAATTTCGTGACGGAATTTATGTCCAACTCACTTTTATATCTCTCTGTCACTTTGGAATGTTACGTCAACCTCTCTGATAGGGCAAGTTGAGCAAACAGCTTTATGGGGCAGGAATTTTTTAGTTCATTTTTTATTTTTTTGTAAGTCCTCATCATACCAGATGAATTACCCTGAATCGTACCGTTATTACTTGAGAAATTTTGTTTTGCTCTTTTTTACAGTCTCTATGTTTTTCTCTGTTTGGTACTTTTCGAAGAATTCTCTTTTCTATTTCTGACCACATTATCCAAATAATATCCTTAATGCTTTGTTTTAACTTCGAAACACCAAAATATTTTACCATAAAACTTATTATATTATACTGTAATACTTTTGAAATTACTTCTATTTGAATGATCATTTTAAATTATTTTCAGTAACTTCAAAAATTAAAAACGAGGGGAAACGGTTTAAACGAAGGAGAGAAACATTAATGTTGCCAAGTTTTGATTGATTAATATTTTTTAATCAATATTTTAGTGAAAATATTCCGTCGTATAAGTCATGCCCAAAGATTTTGACAATAATTGATTACAGTGTCTTAAAGTCCACGAAACTGACTTGAACACAGCCAAAATAATTTCGCTATAAACTGCTGCATTACGCAGTGGTGTACACGAAGGTGAGATTTGGGGGAGTTCAATCCCCTCCTGTGTGTACGACAATTTTCTTCATAATACACCCCGGGGTTTTTGCGCACATGCGCTACTCCCCCCCCTTTCATCTAACCCCTTCCATAAAAGTAGTGTACACCCGCTGATCATAATTTCAATCATAAGTCGTAGTCGATTGTACTTTCATATTTTCACTAAACTTTTTTGAACGCTTCATATTGCCTCTAGTATAAAACGACGTGGTTGATCTAGTAATGCCGTTGTTAATCAAAATTACTTACATTAACTTATATATTACTTATTACATTATCTTATATCGTAGCGCATTGTTTAATTTTTAATGGGAGATTGATAAAGCGAAAATATATTATTTACGTAGAATATTTTTATAAATTTAATTCTATTTTTTAAATAAAATAACTGTAGATTTTATAAATGTTATGCATTCTCATTCATGTAACTTAAAAAAATCTTATCTTAAACAGCCCAATTTGCAGTGGAGAAATTTTGAATAACTGCTTTTCATGAAAATAAAATTTTAACATTGATCATGATGCGAACCAAATTGAATAATTTAGCTTTTATTTATTCCAGTTTTTTGAAAAATGAAGTAAAATATTTGGTTTCGTTTTTCCCGCTTTCGCGAAAAAATACAAACATACATACTATATTTCATGTTTTCTAGTTCTGTATCTCATCTCTTCACAATATAGTTAAAAGTTTGAGAAGTTTTCACTTGGGATTAAAAATAAGTAGTCATATGATTTCCGAATAACTGAAATATTGCTTTCTACAAATCTTGGCAAACTACCATTTTCTTTCGCATATGAAACGAGGTCATTTTTTATATTTCAAAGAGGAGACCTTCATACGGATCCAAACAATTTTAGCTCTTCTTGTCACTTCTTTGAAGTAACACCGTCTCCAGATCAAGTCCTTGAAGCTGGGGACGTGAGGGAGGGGGGTGAAGAAAGAACAAATCTTTAAAAAGGTGGCTTTGCTGCAATGAGTCTTCTACATGTTCTACGTAAATTATTAATGCCTCATTTTTGTAAACATTTCAAATATCAGTATAATTTTTAAACTGTACACATTTTGTACTCTGTTAAAAAAATTCGAATACATTAGGGATTATTTTTTAATGGTTTTCTCAATAGGAAGTGATCATATTCTGTGATTGATATTTTCACTAATCAATAACAGGTAATCATATGTTGTCCTGACATTTATCAGGTTTGTTTTGATGCTTGTATGTATCCTAATGTCGAAGATCTTGTTTAAAAAGTTTTTCAAATCAGGTGAAGCAAAACTAATTTTATATCAATTTTAATAGTACTGTTTTTGTGTGTGTGTGTGTGTGAAAGAAATGTAGAAATGATTATAAATATATATATCTCACTTGATTTATAGATCGTCTCATCATGTTATTCTAAAACTTATAATATTTCTATCACTTGACCGTTTCTAATTTTACAGTCTACTTTACAAAACAATAGAAGAATACAGATAGCAAAAACAAATGAGTATTTGAAATTACTTTTTTAATTCGTTTCAGAATAGAATGTTAATAATATTCGTGATAAAATGTTTTTGTGATAGTTTCTGTAATAACTTTCTAAATAATTATATATTAATGTTATTCATTATGCACTCAACATAAATCTCAGTATCTAGCTCTTTTACATCAGGTAGTTTGTTAGATGTGTCTACTTTTCTGTGTGGAATGTGTGTAAAAAGCACACTCTGTTGTTCATAAACTGCTTTTCCAGCTTTTATTTTTCTACAAATAGATATGCATCCTAAGTTGATGCGAATGTGAATACAATGGCCTGTGATTTATATGTGGAAAAGGAATGCCGCTGCATACGAAGTAGACTTTTTTTAGTAGTTTCAAGGTTGCATGTGACACAGTTGTGGATCTTTATGAAATTTGAGTCTTTTTCAATGGGATGGTTTTGAGAGATAAAAATCGAAAGAACTCTGTAGTCGAACCTCTCTATATTGCAAATTTTTCTATATAGCGTACTTTTTCCTGGAACCAAGAACATTTCATGATTTTCACCGTAAAATAACCTCCCAAGAGCGAAGTGCATTTTCTATATAACGAACTTTTTTTCTTGTGGTTCAATTTTTTTCTTCCTATTTTTAAAGTATTTCTGGACATTTCAAGATATTCTCTCTTTTAACACATTTTATGGTGGTCATAAATCTTGAACTGGTTTTATTACGGGCCTAACTCCTCGAGAGCAATGGAATTCTAAGCGTTTCATCCAAGCCTTTAAAACTCATTGTCCAGTTCACTAGAAACGTCTTTGATATCCCATTTCACCCTCAATGGAGTTGTCTTGTGTCCTTGAACTAGTCTCCATTCATTTGTACTGTTGATCAGTCGTACTGGTAACTTTGTTTCTTGTAGCTCGAAAATGTCAAAACGTAAGTCCTTGAGCACCAGACAAAAAATGTAATTCGTCAGAAAGTGGATAAAGGCGTCAAGAAAAAAGGATGTTGCTTTAAAATATGATATTCCTCCAAACAGCGTATCAACTATTATAAAAAATCGAGAGGAGCTACAAAATTATGATTCATCGAATTCTTGTTCAATACCTTTTATATAACGTGTGTCTATGAAGATGTCGACGATGCAGTTTTGAAGTGAATACACACAATGCATGATAAAAATGTTCCGATCTCTGGATCTTTCAGAATAGAGAAAGATCTTCAATTTGCGAAGGCGTTGGAATACGACCCATTTCTAGGTAGCAATAGACGGCTAGAAAAATTTAAGAAAAGAGGAAAATACGCCTGGAGGGATTTTGCACAGCTGTAAAGCGTATTATGAAACAAAGCATTTTTCTAACAACAACAACAACAAAAAAACTCTAACAAAAGTAACAGATTTTATGAGTAATTAAATTTAAGGACGCATGTTGTAATGTATGTTTAGAATTTCTAGTTATTAAATAATGTATGTTTAACATTACTTGTATGATTTAAATTAGAAAATGTCCTTAAATTCCATTAATTGTACTATAAAATTATTTTCTTGATGTTGAAAATACAGTATATATTCCTCGACATTCTTTTTTCTATTTTTCCTTGTAGTCTATTTCTTTCTATCTTTTTTGAAGGGTAAGATATGTAAAATAAATAAATATTAATTTACAAAAAAGTGTAAACAATTAGTTTTTTTAATTAATAGTGTTTATGAATTTAAAATTTGTTTTATGTAGTTTATAAATTATATTGTGTGAAAGATGAACCTATATATAACGAATTTTCCATATAACGAACTTTTTTCAGGATTTTGCGACTTCGTTAAATAGAGGCCCGACTGTATTTTTAATTATTCTTAATTGTCATAAAATCCGGCGTATAACACGGTGCACTGCCGTATAATGCTCATCTGTACTTTCAAGCTGCAGTTTTTAATTTTTTGATATATTCGTCGTACAACGCTCACCCCCTTTTTTAAGAAGGAACCTGAAATGTACGTGCACAATGCTCTCATGTTTTGAGGTAATTTACTCGAGGTATTATTCCAAGCTTTAGAAAAAAATAGTATACTTCTAGGACTACAACTCTTATAAAATTCATAAGGAATGTCATTTCTTTTAAATAAACAGTATGGAGATGTATAGCTTTGATACCGTATGTTTCTTCAAAATGTTTCACAGCCTACGCATAAAAAAACAATGGTAAAAGTATTAAAAAGTTAAGTATTTTACTCACAAAAAAAGAGATTTATAAGAAGTATGTGCAGATATAAATTTTTTTCTATGTTCATCTTTTTTTTTAATTATTATTATTTTTAGAACTCTTATTTATATAACCGTCGTATAACGCTCACCCGTAAATTTCGATCTTATTTTTGGTGTTAAAAGTGCGCGTTATACGCCGGATTTTACGGTTCATTTCAATTGCTAAATCGGAAATTTTTTCTTTTGTTTATTTTAGTTATTAGAGTTAGTTTTGGGATAAAACATGTTTAACGAGTTAGAATATTTTTATTGAATTAAATTGAAGTTTTTAAAAAAATATATTTTCAGTTCACATTTTAGTTACATGGCTTGTGTATGCAACTATCTCTTATTTTAAGTTGATGTGAATGTGTAATGAAGAGATTTTAATGGAAACTTGTTTTACATATAAGACATTTCGAATGCGCATGTGTATTAATCAACTTGTGTATTTCTTTCAGCTTGCCGTATTTGTTATTATTTTCCGTGATTTTCGATTATAATAAAAAGTGTATGGAGAAAGGGGTGGAAGGAATAAAATGTAATTTTTTTAATATGGAAAAGATTTTTTTTTTTTTACTACATTTTTCTCACAAGAAATTTTATTATACTAAAAATTAGAGTATTTTTGCAGAGGATTAAACAGACCTTAAACAACAGAATGCTTAGAGTTCTCAGTTTTGAATCTATGAATTAAATCATTATAGTTAACATTTTTTAATGATAGTTAACAGTTAGTGTCTCTTAACAGTTTCTTAAATAAAACAATTTTTCCTTTTCAGCATATTTATATTTTTAAAATGATCAATACTGCGTATTTATGTAAAAAATTTATTTAGAAATTTTATGTCTTCTTCCTTTTAATTAGTTTAATTTTTATTAATTAATTTCCTCTCCTTTAGAACTCGCATATCATTCATTTCTGAATGTCTTGCAAATCAAATTCAACTTTGAAATTTGTGTAAAATTATGTAATCGAAATCATTCAATTTATTATTTCAATTGCTTAGAAATAGGAATGCTTTTCATTTAAAGTAGAACAATTTTAAGGAATAGGAATTTAAAGATTGAAATAGATTTTAGAAAAAGACTGAGTATGAATGTCGCTAGCTATTACATTACCTCGACATCTTGTTATCGGAAATTCTTATCAAAGGAATTTGTAAGGATTCTAGGGGAGAGAAAGCTAATGCAATTAGCAAACACCAGGTTAGCTGTGAAAAAAAATGTATGTGTTCCACTTTTCTTTCTTTTTTTTTAAAGGGAGGAAGAAACAATTATATATAAATTGATGAAAATTAACAGCTAGCACTTTCAATAAAAAAAACCAGATGAATGATTTTAAAATATTTAGGCTTGACAGCTTCAAACCATTCATGAATTTCGCCATTATCTCACTTATGCAGTCTCAAGTTCCATTGAATTCCATAATCCTTTGCAAAAGACATGTCAGTGAAATATTAAAGCGAAAATTTTGAAATATTCTCAAAGTAAACACGTCAAAACTGAACGCGAACAAAAATTTTTTAACTATTTACTCAGTATAAGTACTGATTTCAGTACATTGTTTATCAATGTGGATTCTATTTTCTTGGTTTTTGTCTTGAGTTCGATTTTAAAACCACTGAAATTTGATTTCTTAATTCCAGTGATTTCATTATTTTTTTTTTTTTCTTTTCATCGAATTTCCTGTTTTCTTATTACCATGTAGGAGTATTAAATTCTTTCAACAATTCTAAAGAATGCTTGTGTAATGGAGTTATGTAATCTTTAATGCATTTTTCCTTTTAAGGTTTAATTGATTTTTGAATAAATGTTGAATTAGAGAATTAAAGAGAATTATCTTGGTAAGTTTCTTTGTTATCTAGATTTTTTTCCTGGAAAAATTAGAAATGTTTCTGTAATTATCAGTTTTAATTAATATAATTTGAATTATAATGAGTGAGAGAAAAATATAATGATGAGTTTTAAAGTTAAATTTCTAATAATTTAATTGAAAATTAACTTTGCAATCCTCATCGATAAATGACTGTAAATGGGAATGGGAATTGTAATGGATTTTAATTTTAATTACGGAAGTCATCCAAAGTTTAGAGAAGAGAAAAGGGTGGTAAGAAAAGTATATATGGGAGAAGAGAAAATTTTTTTGTTAAAGTAAGCATTGCATTTTTAAATGGGAAGGAAGGGCAATATCTTCTTTCTAGTTCAAAAATGCAAAGTTAATTCTTTTTTAATGATTTATTATAATACTGATGCTCTCTAGAACAATGGTGATGAAACTTTTTGCCATAAAAACGGCCGCGGTGGCCGAGTGGTCTAGGCATCGGATCATGGCTAGCGTGTCATGAGTTCGATCCTAGTACCACTAAAGATCCGCCGTGTAGGGGAGCGATGCACGTTAAATCTGTCGAGAGCTCAAACATCCTCTCGTTGATGTGGTGTGGTAGTTAGGAGAGGGGGTGTTAGTTCAGGTGTCGTCCGCGTCACTTGACCATGGTTCAAAATTACGCGGACCGTCGCCAAAAGCCCTCGTGTTGCTAATCAGTGCGACGTTAATATTCTTTCACTCTCTCACTTTGCCATAAAAACCTTTTAGGTTGGATCTTAAAGACAAACAGTTTTGAATAATAGTTATAGATGTCTTTATGTTAATGTTAAAGTTTCGCTTTAAGATTTCTTTGCCTTTTTTCGGCCTTTTCAAAAGAACTATTGGAGGTAATCTTACCATGAAGAGGGGAAAAAATTTGTTCGTTTCTTGAAATTCGATTCATTTTCTTTTTACATTTGCTAGATTTTAGCGGAATTTCGTCGTATTTATGGAAAGAGGTTGTTAGTGAAAGTCCAGACCCGATTGATTTTAAAGAGTAACATTCCATTCTTGAAATGGTTTAACTTCTTGTTTTCCTCTTAAACTAATTTGCGCGGACCATTTTAACAGCCCTAAAAACAAAGAAAATAAGGGGTAGGAAGCAACAACCCTGACCTTGCTTTCTAATTGTAGAGCCTAAACTACTCTCGTTTTGCACCATTGCCCAAATAGGTGTTGGCCTTATCCTTAAAGGAAATTCGTTAGTGAACATATAAGTCGAAAAGAGAGATGTTGCTATGTTTCTCTTTTTCTTAGCACGGTTAAACGAACCTACCACAATTTGTTAATTAAAAGTGATGCATTCGGTCAGTGGGTCGCTTCTAACCTATTTTATATTTTCTACCCACCTTCATCATCATTGACCGTTCTTTTGTTTTCTTGACTATTGTGTTCCGTTATCCATAGATTTCTTTATGGGCTGAAGATATTTTCTTTTCAGTACAATAAAGACTGGACCCTTGACTGGTGTTAAGATCAATGACTCTTGGTTATACATATTAATTCCTGTACGATTGTCCTATTAATGTAGTTGCCTATGTGTCTATAAACTTCTATCAATATCATTTAGTAGCAACTTCTGTATGACGTTGGAAATAATTTGTTTTTTAAAAAAAAAATTAACAAATGACACATTCACAATTTATTCTTCTTAAGAAAGATTACCTTATTTTTTTTAGAATCTTTTTACAAGTGTTATGTAATTAAGTAATTTTTTAATACCCGGTTGTTATTTTTCATAGTTATATTTAAAACGTTTCACTATTTTACTATATATCAGGAACAAGCTCTTTTGTACCTAATCAAATCCATTTTAATTTGAAAGTTATTTAATCATTTATTAAAATATCCTTGAAACACATTTTTGAAAATCAATTATTTTCGGAAAACTTTCTAAAATTACATTTGTTACCTAGGGAGACCTGTTAGAATCTAGAATGGTTAAGCTGATCTCCTGTTTTCTTAAATTATATTAAATAGTCTCTAATACATGCAGTGTATATTCCTACTGAGAACTGAGAAAATAATTGTACGTAGATGCCCTGATTTCACATATTTTATATTCAGAAGTTTTTTTTTTTAAAACAGATTAAATATTTCCCTTTATGTCAAAGTATAATCTATTGTTATTTAATTATATGATTATTTTTGTTTACTTTGGATACACTGAAAGTTTATCCAGTCATTATCTTAATTTATATATCCTTCTTAAAAGGAAACCAAGCATATATAGTTTTCCTTTTAATACAATGTTTAATGTAATGTGTATCTAATGTCTCCATTCTTTTCATCAAAGGAATTTTCTGAAATTGATGACCCTTAATTGATTTCATTGACGTGACTTGAATTATTTGTGATAAAATTTTTAAATATAATTTTTCTGCGCTTTATTATTCTTTTAAAAAAAAATACTTGATCTTCTTAGCAACAACTTAAAATTGGTTTTTCTAGTTTATCTTTCGTACGAATGATTGTGAAAATGTATACGTCTATGAGTTAAATTAATACATTATGTAATATATAACATAATTTAAAGCAATGTAATTTTTTTTACTTGCTTTTTATAAGGCTTATGCTTCAACTCGACTCTTCTATCATTGTGAACTTTCAGTTTCACCGTCTTTAAAAATCTTCTGATTTGCAGGGGAGATATGAGATGGATGATATACAACTTCTTCTAACTTGGTTCAAAATGATAGGTATTAAACGAAATCTTTCTTTTCTGAAATAAGTCAATGAAATTTTGTTAAAGGCAGCTAATTTAATTTTTATCCGGGGAAAAAATTTAAATGTTACCTCAAGTAATATATAATCAACTCAAAGACAACACAAAAAACTAGTCAAGGAATTGCAAGCATTTAGTTTATTGTTGAATATTTTTATACTTTCAATTGTGCTAGAGTGTTTTATTTATTAGAACTGTTTAATGTACGCTCTTTTGCAAGCATAATTTTATTGGAAAAATATTTGCTGTTGTTATTACCTACCTTAGTGAAACACTTTTTATTGCTTTTATAACCCCCTCCTGATTACTTAAGTAGACGCCTTTTTAAAGAATTTGTTAAGTGATTAAGGAACGGACGTGAGAGGGGAATCAAACCATTATCGTTGACAATTTTCAACAAAACAGAAATTCAAGAACTTAATTTTTTTTTCAAGAAAAAGTTCCATTTATATGTAATCTATCTGTTCTATATGAGTATAAATTGTATATTCTTGACGGAAGATGTATTCATACGACCCTCGAAAGAATCAATTTTCACAATGACAGCCTTTTTGACAAATGCTTTTTCTACTTCATTTTATAAAATATGAATTTTGTTACTTGTAAGTTATCCAGACATTATTTACCTGAATTGCATGTATATTAGTTTGCCCTCCAGATAGTTAGTGTCATTACAAAGTATAGAATTATCTCTCTGTGAGGGAAAAATAAGGACCGTTAAGTTGAAATTTAACCATTTAGTTTGCAGCTGCAGTAAGGAACATTTTCTTGAACTAATATATATTAATATTTTGAATTCATCCGTGCTTTGCATTATTGTCATCAATATTATCAAAACTCTTGTTACCAATGTTAGCATTTATTTCCCTGTTTAAATATTCCTGGACATAATCCTGCCTCGTCACTGACTGGTTCAAAATTATTAGATCTGTCGAATAGCCCTAAACTAGCTTCCGAGTTCCGACATTAATAAACAATCAATCAGTACGAAATCCGTTGCCACGTAAAAATCTAATTCGACATAATTCTAAAATTTTAATGATTTTCCAGAAAATTTGAACAGTGTTATGCATCAGTTCCACTGAAGTACTTAATTTGCTGAAACATTTTGCTGACTATATCTCATTGTACTTTATATATATATATTTTAAATATAAAATATTTTTAATCCGAGGAAACTTGAGCGATATATTTAATTGCCACATTGTTTGATTCGTCGATTTTGCAAGTAAATCATTAAAATAATTGACTTAATTCTGTTGAGCAAAACAGGTATAATTTGCAGAAGAATTTTTCATGACGAAATCCTTCTTATCCTAAAACAAAGAATAATTGCTTTTGAAATCAAATTTTCTAGTTTTCTTTGGCGTCTGTTTAATAAAGCTTTTGAAATGCACTTTCCTCGTCCTCCAGTTTTAATCTGTTTACTCAAAAATAACTTCCTCTAAAAATTTTCATTTGAAAAGATATTACACGATATTCGCCAACCTTCACCATTTTCCTTTTAAGGTTTTAAGTAGAGTCACATCCATGAGGTCGTATTACTGTCACTTAAACTAAAGTGTCAAAAGTAAGATTCGAAGAAGTGGAACATGGACGAAAGTCAATTGTCATTGATGCGTATTTGAGGTCAATTACATCTACCGTCGAGTCAAAAGGTTATTTCGTATTATCGAAGAGATGAATGACTGCTTTTTATTGACTAGGATTGCAAAGTGCAGAGAAGCCATAATTGTGTCACAAATAAGCTACAACTGATTGCCAAGGCAGTTTCACTGGTTACTACTTTTCTTTTCATTTTGTTCAAGTGAATTATATGTATTCTCTTTGCATTAGACTTGTCATTTTTTATGACACAGTGTATTAAATGTAGTCGCTGATGCTTTGTTGTGTTGAAAGTGTTCATATGACATGTTTGTCTGGAGCTTCCATTCTATGGCGTAATCTGGTCTGGAGAATATATGTTAAAAGTGTTTGTTGTCTCACAGGTTGATTTAGACGACAATTACCGAGAAGAGTTAATTTAAAAATTATTGAATTTCTTGCTTCCCCCTCTCATTTTAATTGTTCATTCTATGCCGGCTCTGTCACAGCTTGTTCTTAGTTGACGTTCATGTGTTTTTTAATTTGTGCCTATAATATATTTTAAAATTAACTGGTTGAAACATTTTTTTCACGATTTATATTGTAAGAAAAGCTAAAAACATATGATTGCTTTTATCGTGTGGCTATGACGTCACAGGAGTTTTTGAACTGATTGGCTGGAAACACATGGTTATCATTATCATGTGACTATGAAGTCGCATGAATTTAGCCCATTGACTTAATATCTCGGACTAATTTTGAAGTACTGTTGTGTTCATACAAATAGTAAACTATTTAAATCTAAAATTCTACATAAAGCTTCCCATGTAGCCGATAATCGCTAAAACATTTTAGACAAAATTTTAGCCACTTGCAGTGGCTCTTATATTAATTATCGTGACACTCTTTTTTATGTTTCGTTTTTCTGTGCGAATGTAAGATTTCTCCTCTTCTCTACACAGGTGGTCAGCCTTCTGTGATGAAAAAGATAAATTGCTTTCCAATTACATCGCTATCTTTCTAATTTCTCAAAGAAATTAGAAAGAACTCTTCATATCGCAACCTAGTTTGACTACTTCCTTTCTCATTCGAACACAATCTCGTTGCTTTTCTTCGCCAAAATTCGAACGCACCGCATATTGGAAAGAACAATACTTTGAACTTACTACTAACTGAAGAAGTACCTTCGGTTTGTTTGTATTAATTTTACCTGTCAAGAAATGAGCCGTTACTGCATTGTTTTTTGCCGCATATTTCTGAGTAAGACATCATGCTTAGTGCAGGGCACGTGTTGCTGGAAGTTCATTGACAGCAGTTCTTTACCCGGAGAGATTCTTTTAACACAGGAACCGAAAGAACCAATTCTCACGAGCCACTTTCTTTCATAACCTTTAATCCTTGCATTCCGCTTTTGTTTAGTTTCTTTTCAAATGCTTCGATCATTTATATTCCTTCCGCATTTTAGAATGAATGTATAATGGACAGGTCGCTTTTCGTATTAGTGATGAATTGATGAACTCATTTTGGATAGTTTGAAATGTTTTAAATTTACAGAATAATTATTATTTAAGTTATACGATCTGTTTGTCCCTCTTTTACTTTTCCCTTCTCTCGCTCAGTGTCAAGAATATTTGTTATCAAATAGTTTAAATTATTTGCGCTGTGAAGCATTGCCTGCGTGACACGCAATTTAAGTCCAGAACCCTAATTATTTGAATTAGGTATATGAATATTTCATTGATGACTATTTCATACAAGTTTTGCTTAAAAATACAAATTAAAAAATTCTATTTGAATGGGAATAAAATAACGTTCACATGTGAGAATTATTATAATTATTTTTTTACATTAGAGCATCTACTAAACTTTTTAAGTCCCCTCTCTTTTTTTACAAGCATAAATGATATGTGGAAATGAGATAAATCTTTTGTATTTAACCGTTATGTAACGTAAAATCCGACGTATTACGCGCACCTATACTTTTAAGCTGCAATTTTTAGTTTTTAGGTATATTCGCCATATAGCGCTCACCAGTGGCGTAACGTACACCCCCGCATCGCAGGGGGCCCAAAGACTGACTGATACCAAGTACGTACCCTTTGTAAGATCCATTTAATAATCTCGGTTACGCCACTGAAGAGCAACCCCTTTTTTACGAAGAAACCTTAAATGTATGTGTGCAATGCTTTTATGTTTTGATGTTATCATTCCAAGTTTTAGATAAAAATATTATACTTCTAAAACTAAAACCCTTAACTTCATAAGGAATGTAATTTCTTTTTAATGAGCAATATTCCAATCTATGTTTTTTCTGTGCTCATCTTTTTAAATTTTTTTTTATTTTCAAAGCTGTTATTTTCGTACCCGGCGTATAACGCGCACCCGTAAATTTCGGTCACATTTTTTGTGTTAAAAGTGTGCGTTATACCCCGGAATTTATGGTACTTGTTCTTTTTTTTCACCCTAGTAATGTGTCATCGCTATTAATTTGGAAATTTCGGTTTTATGGAATCACTGTTTCAAAGCATGTACATAAAACCGTCTTTCCAGAAACATTTGATTTCCTAATTGTACTATTTCGTTTATTATTATTCCATTTCATAATATGTTCATTGAAATAATAATAAAAGGACATATCTATTTTGAAATATTAGCTACAAAATATGTATTAATAAAATGAAATTTTCAGTGTTGAGATGTGGTGTTATTTTCATGATTACATTTTTAAATTGAAATTATAGAACTTTTTTCTAACCCTGACGATGAAACAATTTTTTTTAAAGTTTGAAATTAATGTATGTGTTGTAAGTTAACTGTTATAGTAGTTCATTTCAAAGAGAGCTTGAGCAGAATTAAAATATTTTATTTACTTCCTTGTTTCATGATTTTGCATTTTTATCAAACTTTTTTTGCGAGAAAAGTCGATCAAACAAATTTAATATTTTAAATGTAAAAAAAATCGTTTACCTTTTTTAAGTTGCTAAAATACTTTATTATTTATTTTTAATTATGCGCATGTTGCATCTCATATTGTTTGTGTAACTCGGCTGATCTATTTATTACACAAATCAGTTTCAAAAGGCTATCTTGCGGGAGTAGCATATTGTTTTCCACTTAATCAAGAGCTATCGCATAGAAATATCACGGCAGTTAGAAGCCACGAAATGTCTAGCAATGTGAACTAGAAGGTATTTTAAAAAACTTGCTGAAACTCACAAATTTATTCGAATTTATTTTATGAAAATAAATATATCGATACAGTTTTAAACATGAAAAAAAACTTTATATTTCAGATTATACGAGAGGGTAGATTGTTCATATTATATGTTTGTGTAAGGCTGTCTTCTCTAGTTTCTGGTGTTAAGGAACAGTGTACATACACACACACTCAAATTTGAAACAATATATATACATGTTATCTCCATATATCCTTGTAGCTTAGAAATGTATGAGTGCAATGTTTCACCTTAACATGTTTAAGGTGATATCTCTATTTAGCATTAAAGTGTGAGATAAAATATGGGACATATTCTATGAAGATAAAATTAATAGCACATCGAACAAAAATTAGAACTATATTAAAATTTGAGGCTCTTATATACATTTGATAAAGTCAGAATATATTATTATTGACTCATTTTTCTTTTTGAAAAAAAAAATAATAAATCGTTCCGAGTTATGAACTTTTTTTTAACACTAAGAGAAGACAGATTTAAATTACTTCAAAAAATTTTAAATCTTAATTTGCATATCTAACCCGTACACTCCCATTGTTTTTCTTAATTTCTAATCACAGGCAATATGTATCCAACTCATTGTTAAAAATGGGATAAATGTATCCTTTCGATCATACAGGTTATATTTAATACTTTTAAATGAAAGAAATTTGCAGTGCATGATAAGTAGTAAAGCACATTCACACATCTTATCACAAAAACTGTTAGTTGAACGCATCTGCTTCGTTAATGGTCAAGAATTTAACAATTAGTTTACTAAGAATACTTATATTAAAATTTTATCTGAAATCTCCATATACTTTGAAATGTATTCATGTTCGCTCTTTTTAAGATTCTACTCAATTCCGAGCCCTATTTTTTGTTAAAAAGCTTTCTAGTGAATAAGATCAATTTCTAAAAATGTGATAAAATTCCGATTATTTCTAAGCTGATATGCATATCTATAAATAATTTTATGAATCTAATTTCCATTTTACCGAAGCCTTTATTCGAAGAAAAGTAAATCGCGTGATTTACTTATTAACCTGCGGTTACATGTTTATCTGTGTACTATCGAAGAATTTGAGGCATTCTTTGAATTTTTTTCCCTACTTTTTCGTTGTCTGCGTCTATTTATTATATCTCGATAACTGCTTACTTCAAAGTCCTAACCATGCGTTAAAATATCTTGTCAGAAGGAAATCTTATCGCACAAATTATATATTTGGCTGGATGATATATGACTATTTACTATGCATTCTAATAATGGGATATATTTTATATTTTATGGGGCTTTTTTTACATGTCAGAGAGAAAGTGAAGTGAATTTTTTAAACTTTTCGTTTTATTGTAGATTTTAGGACATACATACACAGTTCTGATTTTATTTAAAAGTATTTTGTTTGCTTTGCGTAGTTTTTTTGTTTTTATTATTATTTTTCATTTTTAGTTTTATATGAATGCTGTTTTCAAATCTTTGAAATCTTATCTAGTAATGCTGTCATTTATTTCTTCCAAGACTCCTCGAAAAATACATTCAATATTTTGAAAAGAGTAGTAATCTTTTTGTTTACAATGCGAATAATATTTATTGCTCTTTATGAGACATTTCTTCATCCTCAATCTTTGGTATAAAGTTCATTTCGACGATAGACTAGTGAAATTACTCTTGATTTACAAAAAAATACGAAAACTCATTATAATTGTTGCAATTATACCGGTAATTCCTATTCATACATTAAAGAAATTGAAGCATCACACACAGAAAAAAAGGGGGGGATTGGCTCCGTAATTTTGTATTCAATACGTAAAATGTCTTTTAAATGGCGTAATGATAAAATTAATTATCTCTCAAATAAATCTACTATTTACAAAAGGTATTTAAATATAAATAAAACTTTATCATGGACATCAACAATAGTGAATTAATATATATTTCGTATTTTTGTTTTTCAAGACAAATGATCTTATTCATATATCCATTACTTCTTCCTAAATCATACATATGTAAGCATTTTTTTTAAAAATTCTATGTTATCTCAAAGGAAAGACATTTTACTTCATTACATATTCATAAAGTGTTTCATACGTGTATTAATTTATTCTGAAACATCTTGGGTTTTATTCAGGATGTTAAAGAGATGAGTCCAAGGTGACATTGTTTAGAGAGATGTCTGTTCATTCAGCTTCTAGGATCCACCCAATGTCAAGTTTGAGAGCGAAACATGAATTAACGGGCGTTACATGTTTTAAAGCCTACAAATTTCTAGTAAGGATAGTTCCGGTTAAAGGACATCTTCATTCATAATAAACCATTTTTATTTTACATTTTACGAAAAGAAACAACCGAAGTTGTGTAAAAGATGTATTACCTGATTGAAAAGTTCCGGTAATATAGTCCATTAATTTAGATATTAAAAATCATTGCGGAAGATTTCCAAAACTTAAATTGACGGTAATAAATATCTCACGATTTTATTCATGAAACTTTTCGATAAATTTATCCCCCCCCCCATCCACTAGGCTACTTGTTCGATTGAGAAAACAGCCTAATTTTGATTTTCTGTGAATACTAAGAGACATTATGTTGGCCGAAGTACCCATGCTTGTTTACTTCATTGACATGGGCAACTTGAATTGTGTGTGGGCACACAATTCAAATACTAAAACATGAAACTTGTGATATTCACTAAAATTAGAATAAAGTCTAGCGGATAACCTTGCGAAGGCGGCTGCCAGCGATCTTGTGGATACGGAAATCACATGGTCCTTACGTGGACCGCGATCTACTCCAGAGCTAAAGAATTAATATGTAGAACCTAGGTGGTCCCTTCTGTACACCCATGTTACACCCTGGATCCGCCATATCATTCAAGGGCTCCAGATCTTGTCAGAAGGCATTCTCGCGATTTTCGACTGGTCACCTGAGGTGCTTGAATTTTGAAGGTAGCAAAAGAAGCTTTCCAATTTGCACCAAATGTGACATCAGTCCTTTTTCTCCTCAGCACATTTTGCAATGTCTGAAATTTTCCTGTGAGGAGGCTGTTGCTTCCCCCCTGCTGTTCTTAGTGCAAATTTATGGGCTCATGGATCTGATCTAGTTTCACTAGACCAGATGGGGATTAGTCCCACCACCAGAATAAAGTCTAGTTTCTCTTCTAATTTAAAATACCTGACACCCATATGATATATTACAGTATTAGCATTACTTTCTAGAAGAAAATAATTCCCTTACCTTCGTCATTTTAATAGATTTTCAAGGTTACTTGCAATAGGAAAAAAAAAAAAGAAACAAAACATGCACTTCAAGACTAAATTCATATATACCTATGTATTGCTTCAATGATAATGGAAATAAAAGATAGACACTCATAAACAAATAATAAGCTGATCTATCATGTTTTTGAATATAGATGTCATTGATAAACAAACCTTTGTTATTTATAAGTGAAATTTCCGCTTGTCTAACTTTCAACTAAAAACATTGTCATATTGTTTACGTATCTAGGGTTACTAAAGTCTGTTGGCAATGCGAAGCCCGTGGTGTACGGTTACACGTTAAACAAACTGGTAAAATCTCTCTCTCGAATTCTTGACGTAATATTTTTTTAAAAAATGATATACCGACTCACATTTGATCACCTCATTATTTTATTTATCTGACCCTTGAACGAAATGGCGAAATTTTTCTCCAGTAATTCTTCGTATTCTAATTGCGATTCTTATTAAACTAAACCAGTGGTCTTCAAACTTTTTCCAACTCACAGAACCCCTAAAACTTGAAGGTGCTTTCATGGAAACCCTAGAAATTGAAGGTGCTTTCATGGAACCCCTAGAACTAGAAAGTGTTTTCGGGGAACTCCATTCTATACACATACTTAGAACAATATATCTCAAAATAATATTTAAAGTGGATCAACATGTTACACTCACTTTATGTAAAAACAATTAAAAAAAAGTATTGCATTTAAATTTGTGATTCAAGTGTCACCTACCCATACATTATATTAAGTAACTGGGGTATATGCTAGTATTTTTTACACAACCTGTAGGTATATTGAGATTAAATACAATCGCATTGGCATATTCTAAGTTTAATTTGTTTTTTTCGGCCGTGGGTAGCCTAGTGGTTAGAGCATCGGACTCCAGACCTGAGGGCCTGGGTTCGATGCCCGATGCCACTAAGTACCACCGAGTATAGACGGAGTACGTGCTCGTTAAATCAGTGGGTCCGAAAGTCTTGTGGGCGGTCGCAGCAGAAACCACGAGTGCAGGGGGATGGAGATATTTCCCTCCCCTTCAGTTCCATGCTAAAATTGTGGAGGTGGAGATAGGTGGTGTTGCCATCTATCGTTAAGAAGTCCAACTTGTCTCACAGGCAATGGCAACTTTCATTCCTTCCCTGCGGGAAGGACACGACAACAACAACAATTTGTTTTTATACTTTATTTTTGTAGCCACTTACGTTGTGAAATATATTAAACACAATGCACTGAATGGCATTATACTGGATACAGCTGTATGAGGCATCCCGTGTATTTTGCATGAATTTGCGAATAAAATTTAAAAGCTTGCTTAAATTTAGATTTTAGCTTCAACTCTTTTGGTATGTTGTTCCCTTTCCTTCATCATAGGTGTTGTTTTTCACAAAAGTAAAAAGGTGCATTTTCCATTAGAAAACTATTTAATTTGGCAAGACATTGCGCCAACTAACGAATATAAAGTTATCTCGTGGAACTCGAGTTAGTAAACAAATAGAATATTCACAATCTAGTAAGAAGTGTGTGTGTATATATATATATATATATTTCAAAAATATACACAAAATAGTTATAAACCTAAGATAACTATAGTCATGATAGTATAAAGTCTTAGCCACAGTAGTACAGCCACAATATATATATATATATTAACGTTTTAAAATTATTTTATTACATTATAATAAAAGTTTAAAATGTGTTGCAAAATAAGGTTATTATGCGTAAATAAAATTTTCAGTTGCAATGAATAGCTGGGGGTAAGTGTTTTAAATACTTGTAATTATATAAATTTAGTAGAGAACGTGAATCCATTTTTCATATATATTTATTTCTTCTCGGGTTTTGTGTGTGTGTGTGTGCTTTACCGAACCCCAGGGTTCCGTGGAACACAGTTTGAAGACCACTGAACCAAATCAACTCAAAAATTTTGTTAAATCATTTGTATTTTAGTATAATTTAGAGGGTAACCTTTTTATATATAAAAACCTTTTTAAAGGGGGAGGACCACCTTTTAAAGTTTATTCATTTAGCGTACAAAACGTGTCAAGTTGTCTTTTCAAAGAACAAGAATATATATAGGTATATATGTAAAATAGGAGGTACACACAGCATTGAAACGTAATAGATTATGGGTCTCATTAGGGGGACAAAAATCTATCATCTTCCAAGCATACGTGTTTGGGAATATTAGCATAATTATATGTTTAAGTTGAGACTTAAGTATTGTCTCAGTTTTATTTGTTGCATACATTATAATGTCCTACAAGTACCAAACAAATGTATTCTGGGAACTTGATGTGGTATTCTGCAGCATGTCAGACGTGTTTCACTGATAACATTTCCATTAATATTGTCTCTAATTCAAGCTTAGCAGTTGTTTTAAAATTGGGGGATTGTCACTAACTGGATGTCTTGTTTCCAAATACAAATCTTTAATAATAGTTTATCATTATTTTAGAATTTTCAAAAAGAAAGGAAGAAGAAAAAGGCTTTCTTCTAGTTTGTGTTTAATTTATTTCCTATAATTTTGGAGGAAAATTTTATTTCAAATTTGTTATTTATCTTGCTTTTTAAACATTAAACGCTGGAAGGAACTTAAAAATTTTTTCACAAATTTCTTCTTTTTAAAGTTAAATAAACCTTGATTTCCGTTCTAACCTGTTTTTGATGATGACCTTACTACATCTAAAACAAATTGCTGTAAATATCATTTTGTATACATATGTATGTAATAATCATTTTTGTGCAGGTAATAAGCTTGTTTTATAAACATCTTCCCTAACTGAGTAAAATCATGCTTTTTATGAGGTATCTCAAAATCTCGAACAATATACCTTCCAAAAATAAACCTTATAGCTTAAATTAAATTCTTGCATTTTTTCCTAAAAATCCACCCCTTTTCTAAAAGTTTTGTTTATTTTATCTCTCGATTTTTTTTTTTTAGAACATATATTATTTCTGAAATATATTGATTTTCTCCTGTAAGTTTTACTTGTTTTTTTTTTTTGTCTTTTTAATTGAATTAAATTTGCGATGATAAATTTGTTATGAATGTGTGCTTTTAACTCCTTTTAAATGTAATTGTTCAAATAAATAAAAATGGTTTTTTTCTCCAGTACGTTTGCAACGGTTACAATCTCTAAATAGCTGTAGTTGGTATTGTGAGCTTCTATCTAGAAGTTTTTCAACTTAAAAAAAAAAGCCTATGTTTGGATTTGTATGGTAACACATTTCTTCTCTGCCAGCTTAAACACTGACATTTTCTAAGATATGGAATTGGCTCTGTGATCTTACTGTATAATACTTCAATAATGTCATAAATAATGTATTTCGTAATGATTTCTTTTTAATTTAAAATATTTAAATTTAAACTTATTTCGCTTTGCTTTCCAAAACTTTCACTATTCAGTGATTCTTAAACTCTTATTTCAAACATGCATGTGATTGCAGAGCTATTAGGAGAGTTGATTTACTCTATCATTTAATAATTTCTCTTTATTCAACTATTAATATTACTTACGCTCTTTTACTGGGATATATTCTCATTTCAATGGAAAGTAAATAAGCAAACATTAACGAAACAAAAACCATAAAATTTATAAACAAAGAATGAAGTGGAACGTTTAAGAAAGACTCTCTTTCAGAACTTGATATACGAAATCGACAACAGCCGATCAAACAAAAACCCACTAGTAGAAAACTTTTTTCATGTGTTTCGATTTCAAAATACTTCTAATATTAGAGCCGAAGACTTAGAACGAGGATAATCAGCGCAGTGGCGCGTTGAGTTTTAACATTGTCGTCGGTTTAATTTGCTTTATTTTTTGTTCCTTTCTTTCTCATGCTGCTCTGCCGAAAACCTGTTCCCGTCCAGGCCCAGAGCAGCAGAGTGTGACCTACTGTTTTCTCATTCAAAAGTGATCTTGTGTATGTTCCAGTGCCTACCAGCTCTCGATCTCTCTTTGCTTGATGGAAATTCGCTTGTGGTGTCTTGTGTTGTTTTCTTTCAGGTCTGCCTTTTGAAATATGTATGAGGATATCTTTCGGAGAGGTCCAAACAAAACCAGTGTGAGTTACGTTGTGTTATTGTCTCTTATACTCTAAAAGGTGTTTGGGGGATGGCTTTTTATTTTTCAATAAATTCGTTCCTTTTTCACGGCTGAGGTATTTCGATGAATTGTTTTAAGACACCAACGGACTTTATTTATGAAGTCTTTTAATTTTTTTAGTGCAACTTTAATGTAATTCTTTGCAATTAATGTTTTTATATTGAAAAAAATTACATGCATAAAAAAATAAAATAAGCTTACTATGAAATGGAATTCAACTTGTTTGGTATTTATTTCAAATTTATTATTATTATTATTTGCCCTGACAATTCATTTTGCTATTTATGATTTTTGAAATTAAGCATTGTTTTTTTTAAAATTAAATTTGTTATTCTTTGGTTGATAAATTTTTCAAATCGGTCAAATATGTTTTTTATGTTTGCATCGAAAAAATATTTATCCTTTGTTTCTTAATCGTGTAACTTTTTATGTGGACGATTATCTTTCGTGATTTATGGGAAAATATCAGCCGAATGACTTGCATTTCAATCTCAACCTCTATATACAATTCTCTAGTCACTAACATATTTGTAGTTGAAAAATATTGAATTATTGTGTGATGTATAATTTTTGAATTATTTTTATATGCATTATGAAATTTTTATTCTTCGAAATTGTTAATCATTCATACTTAACGTTTCAGTAACTCAGTTTTTGAAATACCTGTAATTGTAAATTGAAGCTCGTATATTTTTCTGACGTAGCTCTATTCATATTGTCTGATTTTTGTAAAACTAGTCTTTATCTTGAATTATTCCAGTTTCATATGAAAAGACAACTCTTGAATAAAATGGGGAAAAAAGTTTTTGTTTCTTATATTTTTCAAGGTTAATCTTTCCTGTATTAATCAACAAATTGTTCTAAAATCTGACAAAAACGAGTTAGTGACGCTATTGCATAATGTGATTGGTTACCAATGTCATTGTAATCTTTCTTGTTTAATTCTTAAACTAATTTTTATCTTTGTTCCCTATATGAATATTCAAATTCATAAAATTCATTTCCTTGACCTGTTTCATAAGAATAGCTGTGTTTATTTAGAAAATAAATAAAAACATATAGTTTTGTTTCATCTACATTTTGCTTATTAGGTACATTGTTTCGAGAAAAAAGCATAAAGTAGTTGATAATCGAAAAATTAATACAAAAGAAAAATATATTAATTTAAATTCTTTTTAAAGTGTTAATAAAAATAAATAGGATTTTTTTTTTTTTTTTTTTTTTTTTTTTTGAAATTTAATATGTATATGAAAAAGTTCTACTTAAGTTTGCTTGTATTGAAATAGTGTTAATGCTGGAAATAACACATATTAGTTAACTTTGTAATATCGTGTGATTTTTCAAATAACGTATCAAATGCTTTAAAAACGCGAAATAAGTTAGTATTTAATTTCAAACTCTTGCATAAGTTCTTCCTTTGGTTTTATATGATTTAATTTAGTATTTCATTTCATAAATCATACTGCGTAATGTCAAAGAAAAATTAAATATATCTAAATATCCCCTTCCCCCCAAAAAGCAATGACGATTCCATTATTTTAAATAAGATAATCAACTTCTTTGATGAAATTTTGTATTTCCCCTGAAAAGTGGATTTTCTTTTTAACATTTTTAATTTTGGCTATTTTTATACAATAATTTTTTTGATGAACAGTTCAAGCAATTATTTGAACTGGGCATCATGAAATTTACTCCCCCCCCCCCCCATCTGTTATTGCTTTACTCTTCAGCTTTATTATTTCAACTTGTTTAATATATTCTAACCTAGTAGTCGAATCTTATATTAGAGAGTGATTTGTCTCTAAAAATATTTATCATTGCAATATATGCCATGTAGTTTTTCGATAGCACCTTGATGTATTTTTAAAATTAGAGTTATCTATAATCAGGGACGTCTTAAGACTCTTTGAGGCCCTGCGATCCTATGAAAAAGTAAACCGCACCTGAGATCTTTAAAAGTAGACAGCATCATGCATTGTCAAACACTCGTTCAAACGATAATTGGAAACAAATAACTCTGTGCACGACTCACAATCTCAAAAACCTAGGCACAAACCGGCTCAACCGATGGCCGTCTTTGGACTAAATGAGTTGAATGATTATTTATAGTATTAGGCCTAAGCCTAGACATGGACAACGGTCATCACATAATACAGTCTTACCACTTTTGCCAGTTGACATGCAATTTGAAATTCCCTGTTTTTCGGAGAATATGTGCGGGAATAATATTTGATCATTAAAATTATCGGGATCATGATTTTATTAAGGCAGAGTCGAGAACTGAACAAGGCCCCTACCGAGGGCGAGGGCCTGGGCCCAGTTTGCCCTTGCCTTAAGACTTCCCTGTCTATAATGATAATATCCAAATTTTAACAGATATTGATGGTATATATTGTTGGGTTAAAAACTAAACGTGAAAATGTTCACATGACAAATAATATTAATAATCTATCAGAACTAACAGTATTTGGGTTGTAAGGCTGTGATTGGTTCTTTCCCTTAGGTATTGGGAAATCTCGATACCCAGTTGACAATTTCATCCAGTAAAATGTTAATTTCTTTCCAGATTCAGAAATTTTTGAAAAAAATATTTTAAAAAATGTATTTATGTGGGCAGTTGTTACATATTTTTATGAATAAAATATTTTCTTTTACATGCCTTTTTTAAAAATAATCTTTTATTGAATTTGAAAAAGTTTCTTCGATCGCTTGTTTTTGTATTTCTTGTTTTCGATTTGTTTTTCTCGTTTACTACTTTTATGTCACTCTAACAATAGATCTTTCATTGCCACCTTCTAAATGAATTAGTGACGTTGTTATTGAAAATATATTGTTGACTTAACATTTTTACACATTTTTATGACTAGCTACTGGCCCGGCGTTGACGGCTTCTGAAGTGAATGTAGCCTTTGCTTTGAAATTTCCCTTCCCTTCGGTGTCAGCACTTCCTGGTATGTGTGATTTCTATATCAATGTCATTAAAATTCTCTCTCTCCTTTTTTAAGTTTCTTCCACCTTTTCCCGTGGACGGTCACCAATATCCTATCCCTGCCCGGTGTTCATGACCTTTTTCCATAGGTATAACTTTATCCCTACGCAAATTTTCCCTTTTTTTTCTTTCTTGGATTCCAGCACTTCTGGGTGTGTGTGTACACACGATGTGAGTGATTTCTATATTTGTCATTTAAATTCCCTTTTCTGAAATTTCTTCCACTTCTTTTCTTTCTCAGGTAGGTTTCTTTTCCCTTTGTTGATATATTGTTGACTAAAAATTTTTTACATGCTTTTTAGTGCTAGATGTTTACCAATTTTTAGTTTTTTAAAAGAGCATTGTTTAATGCGATCGAACCATTGGTCATTAATGAACCTTTGATGCACAAAATACAGATATGGACATTCCAACTGCGAATTTCCTCTTTACGCTTCTGCTGGGTAAAAATCACATTTACGCAGGAAATCACGTTTCATGTGCTTCATCTCAGATGGTTGGTCACACACACACGCAACTAGTTTTATTGTATTAATATGTAGCACTCTTTCTGGTACTTTAACTTCGAATTCAACCTTGTTTCCTGTTTACATCTGTGACTAATATTATTTATCTTATCAAGCGTGCTTTCTTGTTCACTTCCTTCCATTTTAAATTGTATTGTTTAAGTAAAGTTCGTCGACTTGACATACATGCCCTTGGCCTCTTTAAAAAAAAATTTTTTTTTATGCTTTAGTGTGATTTGCTTAGTATTGTAGAAATAGAAGAATATTCGGAATTTAGAGTGGTTCATAATTTGGATGCTATAAATTGAGTGCTTTATACGACTAACATTGTGGCCCATCTGTTAAGATATCAAGTTTTTTTTTTAAAATTGAGGAATGTAAATATAATGCAGACGTAATTCCAAAGTCTCTAAAACTGTTATAGTTTGTTTAAATTTGTAATTTAAAAAGGTAAGTTATCTTAAATTTTTAAAAATAGTTACAAAATATTGTATCTGTCAATACAGTTTTTATTTTCTTCACCAATTTGATCAATTTTCTCTATTCCAATGAGTAAAATGATTCCCTTGAATGAATATTGAAATGTATATGTTGCTAAAGAGAATTTTTTAATTTTCTCATTAAAATGTACTGCAAGATTCTATTTATTTTATATATGATCCTGTATTACTAATTGCGTCATCTTGAATCTCGTCATTTCTCTGATTAGTTCGATTTTGTTTATTTTTTAATAAAATGAAGTTTTAAAGTCTTATTTAAATAGAACTAATGCACTTATTTTAAAATAAAAATGTTGAAATTTTGGAACAATATAAATTTTTATATTAATAAAACTTTGATTTTTTCCTAATCTTTCAGTATTTAGTCAAAATGTGTTATCACCCTACTAATTTGTAATACTGTTAGGTGTTAAAACATCTTGCAATGAAGCGGAAAAATAATAGCTTCAGAATAACAAGAAATTTAATTCTGTATATAATAAGATGTCAATTTTTGAAATGAATTGTAAGATATATTCCAGTAATGGAAGCTATTTGAACTTGATGATTGTAAGATCTGAATTTGATCAAAGATTAATTAATGGAATTACAGTATTTTACTTTAAATTCTTATTGAATTTCGTACTTCTCACTAACATTCGTGTGATCGTTTGACGGTTCAAAACTCGTTATATTTAAATCGACAAGGTCCTTTGCCACTGTAAAGCTCTTGTGCAACATTATTCAAAGCATTAAAAATATATATATTTTTTTGCTTTTGAATGGGTTTTCTCTCCAATTAAAATAACTTAGATAAATAAAAAGGAATAAATATCAATTACATTTAGTTTAATTAAGCCAATCTATTTAAGTTGCGTGCCAATGTCTTTATCCTTCGATGCCGGTATCCCTCTAACCGCGGACCTTTCTTTACAACGCAAGTATTTCCTTCGCATTTGAGAAGGTCATCGGCAATCGACCATGCACGGCGATGGCTAAAATTCCCACGATGGACACATTCCGATGCGTCGCGTTATTCTACTGGTATTTCGATTGCGGAATCAAGCGTGCATTCTGTTAAATAATCGCAATCACAATGCACGATGAAATGTCAGCTGTTTCGAGAAATATGTATTTGGTATCAGAATAACGGGACGTTTATCACACGTTACAAAATGGGTACTTGTACCGAGCGAAAGAAAAGAACATAGCAACGAGAAATGGGATATGTTTTTAAACTAAAAGTTAGTAAACACTGGAAAATTCTTGTGGAGACTTCCTATTTTATAGTAATGAGATAACATGACACGAGTTCTTAGAAATACGGAAGTAAACATTCTTCAATTCTTACGACCTATGTGACCGACATTTCGCAATTGTAACCACAAGAAATAAATAAAAATAGTAAATAAGTATAACTAAAAATAACTTCAAGGTACATTTTTGTTTACAGTGTAAACAATGGATTATTATATTATGTATAATTTTTAAAACCCGTTTTGAGTGAAAATTTTTTAAAATATAAATCCTACAGTTAATTTGTTAGTCGGAATGCGATTCGGGGTCTTAAGTTGAGGAGACCCTGTACAATGCCTTTATTTTAGAGTGTGATCCCGATATGCATCGAAGTAACGTATACGTGGTAGATTAGTTTGGGTTTTGCGCAGAAGAGCCATCTTTTGGTAAACTTCGCTTAAACGTATTCGTAGATTTTCTCATATTATTTGCTTCTGTATGTCGACTTTTTCAATTTTGCTTACGTTTTAAAATGGAATTAATTATTTTTTTATTGAGCTACCTGGAGCGATTAAGCAGTCATTACTACCTTGCATTCTTCTTTGCATAGATGTAGATTTTAAATTAAAACTTTCAATTTAGAATTTATTTTTTAAATTGTATTAAATTTTTTTCGTAGTGGTTTGAAAATCTCTGAGAATCCGTTTTTGAAGTTTGGTGAAATATTGTCTACATCCTCTGAATATGGTTTAAAATTTTAAGTTTCGTGACTAATAGCCCATTTTGTAGTTCATACATTTATCTCGTACTAATGTAATAAAATCAATCGAACTGAAATAAAATTTTTCTTAATAATTTCTTAAAGTTTTTTTTTCTGTATTTCTTAATTCGTTACTTTCTCCTTCATGTTAGTGTGTTCGTATTATATTATATACTGTTTTATGTTTCTTTAGTGTTCCTTTGTTTCATTAATATTTATTTTATGTTAATTATTTTTTAAAATTTCATTTAAATTTTGCAGACTATAAAATTTATTTATGTGAACTTTGATATAGATAAAATAGTTTGATTTATATTATTTTTGTCTTCTATTATTTGTTAGAAAATTTCTCTAGAAGTTTAGAAATTTATATGTTAATGTTAACATAGAATTTGTATTGTGGACAATTCTGTTGGTCGAAAACCTCGCTCAAAAATTATCTCTAATTTTCAGCAGTTACGACCCTTTTCCATTTACTTAAATTGGGGACCGTGATAGACCAACTGTCTAATTTCATGGTCAGATCTATAAGTCGAGCCGCATGTTTTAGTTCCAATTCCACTGATGCTCCATCATTCAGAATAACGGGTTACAAAATCATTACGTTTTGAGATGCTGAAATTAGTTGAGGAAAGTACTGGTTCTGGCGTCTTCGTCTAACAAGGTTCAAAGGGTTCCTGACTGTTTGGCGGCATTATACAAGTAATTGCAATGTATGCAATATGTTATCCATTTAAAATAGATTATTATTTTATTGCGTATATTAAGGTTCTTAAATAAAATGATCGCTAATTAAAAGTAATTACCATTAACAAAACTTTCCTATAGAAAAAGCAAATTTATTAATGGTAATTATTCTTATTGGGTTATTTTCAGCTGCGATATTACCTGTGAAGAATACAAAGCAATTCTTTGTTTAGATTTATGTACTAAATGCATATTTTATTTTGAATGTTTACTCCCCCCTTCCCCTTCAGTCCTCTTGTAACCTTTATATATATATAATTATCGGATTCATGATTTGAAAAATATAGACACTCTTGAAAGCTCTCGCCAACGTCTTCCGGGCAGAGCACAATGCAATAAAAGTACAAAGATAAACGTTAAAATGCATAATTTGCTTACCACTGTGACATGAACTCTTAAATCTTAGTCTAATGCGTTTGTTTTCCATCCGGCTTATCTTCTCTGAAACACATTGATACCTAAATGCCGTAATGACAGCCCTTTCTGTTTTCAAAAATCATTTGGAGAGGGACACTGAAATTGGCTATTGTTTTAGGGTGAGTGAATCATGGAAACTCATTTGTCAAAATAGTAAAAAGAAAGAAGGGTCAACAATTTGGCTTTAAATCCATCTCTTCAACCGTTTTAGAGCCGACTATTTTTTTTTTAACTCAGGTCATTGACTCAATGAAATTAGACTTGTTATGAGGCCTCCTACGGAATTTGAATAGCTAATATTTTACCATGAATTTTAAATTTTACAGCTAATAATTGAAAGAAATTTTATTTATCTGAAGGGCTAATAAGATAAAAAAAAATATGTGCCCCCTCTTATTCACTAAGCAGAAATATCTCAATATTATATTTCTTTTGATTTTTGGTTTAAAAACGTACCTGCAAATGTCCCCACCCCATTTGTTGTAATATTGTATTGAGGCTGTCTTTTCCTATTATTACAGAAAAAAATTGAAACTGAGTATATTTTCAGTTTAAAAAAAAATTTTCAATCGTAGTATAAATTCGTATATTTGTATTATGTATATTCATTTGTAATAGTTTCAGTTCATATTTTCGTTCATTCACAGTTCTAGTTTAGTTGTGGAACATTGATATATGCTAATTAAAGAAATTTCGAAGGGGAAAAGATGCGTTAAATTTTGTTTTAAAAATCATTCTTGTCTTACATGTTCAAAATGTCTACTTCTGAAAGAAAAATTGACTGGAGGATAAATATATAAGTGGCGTAATTGCAACATATTTATCATGACGGACAATAGTTTTAATGGATTCTTGCCTATAGGAAATGGGAACACCACTAAATTGAGAAATAAAAATAGAGCTGTGTTATATCAGTAAATATGATATAGTTACTTGCAACCTCATTTCACTTAAATTAGTATTGCAAAATTAATCATGTTGTGCAGATGAATGATGAATTATAAAATTAAATATTTGCATAATAATAAAATAATTAATATATTAATTATTTTGTTAGTTTTTGTAAGATTTTTGCCTTAGTTTACTTGAATCTGTTCCCTTTTCCCAAAGTTTCAAAATTAGAAATTTTACATCTAATACGTTTATGTAAACAGTAGATATTCAAATTGTGACCTGCTCAAAATTTTCTTAGCTCTTTCGAATAAATAATGTATATTTCAAATGAACCAATTTAGTATCGGAAAAACCAGGCAGAACTGCATTTTACATAATTGCGAGCAGTATTTAGCTAAGTTCTCTGAATATCATTTCGTAACTCGTCTCTACATCCACAAATAATTGAATGCGGCATTTAACATTTTAAAGAAAAGAGGCCTTTTCGCCGGACAATAAATTTTGCTAAAACAGATCTCAAATTTTCCGTAGACGCTTGGATGTTATCATTCAGGGCATAGACCGAAATAAGCCAAATGTAAGAATTTGCTGTTGTTTCCTCTTCTAAATTTGTCCCTGGACTGTTCATGTCTAGCTCAATTTAAAGATGAAAATATCTGCATGTTATTATTTTGGAAAATTGAAATACCGATACTTCGAGAACATTCTCGATTGATGTTATAAATGATGCTGTACGCTCGTGACGCGAGTAAAGATGTACCAAGGATGATATTTGGTTTCGCAAATTTAAAACCATCAATTTTTCCCAGTTTCCTTATAACTATTAAATATTTCTGTGGTGTTTTTAAGGGAAATGCTTTTTGTTATATGAACTATGTAAACCGATGTTAAAAGATAGTTCTCAGAGGAAAATACTCATGACCCTTTTTCCTTGATTTAGAAGGCAAAATTGGTTATTTATAGATTTTTTCTGTGTTTTCGATGACATTTATTAAGAGTTTTTACTAATAAAATTCTTTGACAAATTAAGGGATAAAATGATTGATGTTTATTGTTTGCTACAAGAGGCTATTTATTTAGCTACCAATAAATATTCGTTATAACTACTTTTCGAATTATAGTAGTAATACAGGATGGGTTAATGTCCTTTTAAAGATTTATTTCAGCATGATGGCGCCGCTGTTTTATCAATCAATCCAATATTATGTGTTATAATACATTAATATATAAGTATTATAATATAATTACATATGTTGTATAATTTTAAATATATGCATTTATGTATTTTCATAATGTTGGATGTAAGTGGCTAAAACCGTAAGTGGCAAAACTGCGTAGAATTGTTTGTTCTTTAGTTATTGTGTTGTTTCCATGCTTTTAATAATCAACAATTCCTGCTGGTAGCGATTGTTGTAAAAATTATGCCCTTCACTTTAAATGTTTAATAAATGAGACCACTAATTATTTTACGTTCAATAAAAATCTAAAATTGTAATTTTTTTTTAATATTATCTTTTTTATTGATTTCGCAATATTGCCTTAACCCCAAATTTCTCATTTCAAAACTTCTTTATCATTGTGTACTTTTTATATTATTTACAAAAATAAAGTATTAAAATATAATTTATAACTTGAGTAAACTGTAAGTGAATTTTTTGTATAAATTTGAAAGGGCCTTTTTTGATAATAATAATAATAATAATAAAAATCTCAGTACTTTTCTTGTTTGTTTGTCAAAATAAGTTTATATCAACTCAAGTGAGTGAGTATTATAAAGCAACACGAAGTCTACTGGCGACGAACCCCGTAATTTTGAACCATGGTCAAGGGATAAGGATGACAACTGAGCTGGAATCCCCTTTCCAAAATTTCACACCACTCCACCGGGAGAATTTGAGATTCAACAGATTTAACGTGTGCATCAGCTCCTCTACACGGAGGGTCTTCAGTGGCTCGAACTCATGATACGCCGGCCACTAGGCTATTACGGTTCCTACATTGTTTCAAAATACATATCTTAAAATAGAAACAAATTTTCAATGAGTCTTCCCCCCTCCCCCCCCCCTTAAAATATTATAAAGAAACATTTCTGGACTGTTACAGAAAAGTCAATTTGAGCATATATTCCTCCCGTTTGAAAATATATCATGTGCGAAGATTATTTAAGATGATAAATATTATTATAATACATTTAATATGTGCATGTATTATATTGCTGTGTTCACTAATTTTAATATTTTATCAATATAGTATGAAATTCAGTTCAAATAAACACAAAACTTTTTTGAAATTCTATTATACTAAATATTTATTACTTAAAAACACCTTCGCATATAAAATTATATTTTCAAATTGTCACTATCCTCCGAAATTAGAAGCGATTAATGTTGAATTTAAGGGAAAACTATTTCTTATGTTTTGATATCTGTAAAAAATATTGTTTTACACTAGCTGTGAATGATATTTCGTTTAATTTGATTTTCCATGTGTTAATATATAGACTGAGGCAAAACGTAAGTAAATAGAAGTAATTTTACATGAATTTTATTTCAAATTTTAATCTCAAATCTACCAAAGCTATAGAGAAGTTTTATTTTGAAACGAGAAACTGTCCTTTAGGTTACTTCAATTCGTTATATACTTCATTTTGCAGACTCCTATAAAGTTGTTCTGTGTTCAAATGGTAGATGTATATTATCATTGTCAACCTTTCCTTGCTTCTTTTGCTGGTACCAGTCCGTTACTTGTGATTATTATATATCACTGTTACTCCCTCACGGTATATGTTACGCTCTTGGCACAGCCGGCACTAAGAAACATCTGCTTGTGAAAAAAAAAACGTTTTATTGTCCTTCGCAGAAAAGTTTCCATAATCATTTACCGTATCGCATGTAGTTTCAGTTGGTTCCCAAATAAATATCGGCTGTAGAAACAGATATGAACTTAGGCGCATTTACATCCCATGGTTTAACCATTAGAAGGTTATTGCCACCACTAATGATCAACTAGTGCAAGATCTCCCAGACGGTTTGAACTGGCCGACAAGTTCAGGACGTTATATATAAATCATTTATTCTATCCCTCCTCTTTTTTTTATTTATTTAATCTGTCTTTTATTGTCAGTGAATATATTGAATTCGGAGCATATTTGGAGCCATAACTTTAATGACTTACGTATCTTCGAGGATTGAAATTTGAAAAGTGTCTGTTTTGTAGTGCATTTTTTTAAATATTCATATTGTGTTTTGTCAGAGTGAGAATATTTGTCAGGTTTAAAATTTTTGAATATCAACTTACTGTAAATGAAATTGTCTTGGATTTTTTTTCTCTCCTTTTTTGCTAGTTTAGTGTAAATTCGGTGAAAAAAAGTGAAGGAAAAAGAACACAGGTATTTTATTTTGAAAAAAATAAGGCTTAATACTTATAATTTTATACTTAAAATATTAATTTTTTTAGGATTAAATCATTCTAAATATTCATAACCTTCTTTGTTATGCATCACAATGCTCTTTTACATTGCAAGAACATTTCATAATTTTAACAAAAGCTTTTGATCTTTTAAGAAACTGATTTTGAAATTAACTCCAGGAAATTGAATTTTATAAAGTTTGAAAAATTATGAAATATCTGTATGACTAAGTAGGTGCTTGTATTTCAAAAACTTTAACTTTATCTCAAGAAATATGCTTGTAGGTAAATTCATTAGTACTTTTTTAAGGTATGGACTTCGTTCAGATCCGTGATTTTGAAAGTGCGTATAAATGAATAATTTTTTAATGTATTTAGTATCACTTTAATTGGAATATATTTATAAAATTTCTTTTAGAATATAATACAATAAAAAATATTTAAATGCAGTTTTTATTTGCAAAAAATGAAGATTGACGTTTTTTTTTTTTTTAAGAGATTCTCCTTTTATGGAAACTGCTTCTATAATAATAATATTTTGCCTGTATATACGGCTAAAACTTCTGTACAAAACCTGTATTAGGATTTTTAAAATATATAATTTACAGAAGTGGTTTCATTTATATTTTGGTACATCAGAGTAGAGAAATTATAACAAGCACCGGTTATTATTTCAATTAATAGCAACTCTAAAAATAATGTGAATTTTTCAAAAAATACTAGTTTAGGTTCTATAGTGGTCTTAAGCAAAATGTTATTATTATAGGAGGAATTTTTGAAAAAGGAAAAAGTTCTGAAAGTATATAATTTTTTTCCTTCAATTTCCCCCCAATACATATCACTTAAATAATTTTTTTTGTTGCGATAATATTCTTAAAATGATTGTATGTGTATATTCCAATTCAAGTGACGCTAAATATAAAAAAGAAAGAAGAAAAAAAAATTATTCAATAATACGCTTTTGCAAAATCATGGTTCCGAGCGTAGTCGGATATCTTAAACGTTAAAAATTTTATTGCATTTTCAGTTTAAGCAATACACTATTTGTTTCGTAGGAAAAAAAGCTTGAGAGCAGGTATGCCTCTTAGTCCTTAGCCTTCACTACCATGTAGCTATCGACCACACCGCTAACACTTCAGTCGTAATAATATGGTTAAAGAACTGTATCATTATAATCACAACGTTTGTTTCTTAATGAATACACACGTGCGTCGTTTCGTGTTTGCTTTTTTCCATTATTTATTCCAGAACAGTTTTGGTTGAATCGCTTTTTTCCAGAACAAAAGAAAGCATTTCTCCGCATAAGCGTTTCAACAAAAAATGAATTAAAAAGTCGTTGTCATTTTCCGGAAATGAAGTCGAAACTACTCATTTTGATTCGTGGCTATCGCACGAATTGGGAAGTAGGCGGCTTAGTTGGTAGAGAAGTGCCCCAGTTTGATTAAATCTAGTTCCATGGATTACGGGTATATACACACACACCCTTTTCTTTTTAACTCCGAATTCCACATATGCCAAAAAAGAAAAAAAATACAATGAAATTTGATCTTTTCTTTCCGTTATTATATCACTTCATTATTTCCGTATTTATTTTGAATCATGTTTCCTTGTCAAATGTTTGATTTTTTTAATATTAAGTAATTATATTATTCCATGCTTTATGCCTACCATGAATTACAAAAGTATTCTAGAAACTGCAGCTTTGATTCTGAGTTTTATTGCTATTTAAGATTATTAATTTGTTAAAATGTGAATAAAAATTTTGTTCTTAATATTCTTGTAATTATTTCACTATGCTTGATTAGTAGTTTATTGAATTTCGCTTGATAAAGTTACGTGGTAAAGTGTGCTACGTGACTATTCTAGTTTATATCTTATTTATGAAACAATCTTTTTTTTTTTTATAAATAATTCTTTTAGTTTTATGATTGCAAACAGTTCTTGGTACGAACTGCTTTGAAATTGATAAAATGAACCATAATACGACTTCCTTTCAATCATTTTTAAAGCAGTTTTCAGTGTGCTTTTTTTCCCCCTTCTTTTTTTTTCTTGGCTTTCACCGTTTAAATGCGACTAAAATCTAATAAATAGCCAAACTTTACATTACTGTGTAACTGATGAATCTAAATGAAAAGGGGGAATTGTGTAAAAGATTAAAAAAGGCCAGAGAAGCGAAAATATACTCTCAAACGGTTGTGAGGGAAGCACTCTCTTTTTTTCTCAGTGTGGGGAGGTCGGAAGGAAGACTAGCCATATTTCAAATCACTTAATTTATTTACAACACAAACCACAAAACAAGCTCGATCAACCAAAGAGATGCAGCCAATTAATAAATATGGAGACAATTAACGAGGTACGCGAGATATATGAGAAGACTTTAAATACTTAGTACACTTACTTAATTCAATAGCTCTGACTTCTTAGCTATCTAATTTGGATTCAATCTCAAGTGACGGATCATCACCTTAAGTAATACAATTATCAATTACTAAATATCCGCGCCTCATATTCAATTTAATTAATCACTGCTTCGCTAGCACAGTCTATCCGTCTCCCTTTTCTCTAACCTGAAAGCCTAGACATTATATAGTAGTCTTAATTTGCATGTTCACGTTCTCTTCGGAGGAAGCTTTCTAATAAAATAATTTTTAAGGACCAAAAATTCCCCAAGAAGTCTGTTAGTAGGAAGATCGCGGATAGAGCCGTCACGCAGTTATACTCTACATTTGGTTTGATCAATTATTTAATTGCTGTGCTGTGTGTATGTGATGGTGGGATTCTCCTATTTCCTCCGATCTTTCTCTTTGGTGTTTCAAACCTTTTTTAGCACTTTCAAAAACCCAGTTAATGCATGCGTGCACGTTACAGTGGTCGTCGAGTCAACAGTCATACAATACTTCTAAAATACGATTATATCTATAAAGGAATTTTCGAAAATCTTTTAACATAAGTGTTTTTTAATTGCTGAAGGTTTATGACAGTGTTACCGAGGAATATTTAGAGTACAATAAAAAGTATGATAGTCATTATCATTCGATTTTCAATGTAATTGGAAATACTAGATTGAAAAATGAAATCATTTGTTGAAACTTCAAGTACCTCTGAATGTAAATAATAATAAAAAAAATGTACCTAGTTTAATGGTACATTTTTTGCATAAGGGAATAATGATGGTACATTAACCTTTTACATAATGGTGCATTTTTACATGAAAAAATTATCAAATGTTAATTAATAAGACAAGTTCTATTCATTGACATTAGGCGAAAACAGCCTTCAATATTTTATAGTAAAAATAATCTCTGCCATTTATTTTCTTTGCTGTTTTTGAACTTTCTGTATGCCATTCACCCTTGAGTCGGTAAGTGTACCTCAGTTCCATAATTGTTTCTTTGGACATTTCAATTAAAAAGAGAAAGAATCAATGGTGAGAAAACCAAAACATAGTTTTTAACTTTCTAAAGGTAAAATAAGTTGTTTTTTGTATATACTTAACCAGCTCAGAAATTTTCCATCACTTTACTTGTTTATATCATAATTAACCAATTTCTGCCCATCAACAGCTTCTTCCTTATCATACCATAATCACGAAAAGATGAGTTACTTTGTCTCGGCTGCTGATGAAGAGAATTGAAAAGGAAATCGAAAAGTTTGGTGCCCCAGAAGTACATCGTTAACTCTTAAGGTATCATTGAACCTTGAGTGAATTCTTGCCTCTGCTATTATTCTATTTGCGTGCGCCCTTTGCAAGATCTTCTGCGTTCGCCAAAATTTGGACACGCTTCGTCAGTTCGATTGGAGTGCAAGTCTTTGTTTGCGTATTGAAAATGTGTATTTCGAGTGCCTAGCTCTGTAATCCTCTTGGCTGGAATAGTGTTTATGTGTGGATGTAAGTGTTTGGTTGGTTATTTGAAGATCCATCAAGGAAGAATTTAATCTTGTTTTGTTCTGTTTCCTAACCTCGTCTGTTAAGTTTTGAATATAGCGCAGGGATAAAAACCGAGAAATAGGTAACAGCTAGTTTTAAAACATTAACCTCCTGATCAATAAATATTTCAATAATTGCTCCTCGTCTGAAAAGGTAATTAATTGTGTTATGTTAAATATCTAAGGCTTCTTATTTAATAGCATTTTAGAATTGCATTTGATGTAACGTTATTTTGTATTTTTGATTGTTAATCTTTCGTGAAGTATTGTAGGCGCTATCACACACATTTGAAGCATTTGTAATATATCGCAGTGTTTCTCGATCTTTCCGAACCCTAGTTGATGAGTAACGTAGCGTTCTTCCACGCCACAGGTCCGGGGTTCAATCTCGGGTTAGGCAAGGTCGACTTATCCTTTAATCCCTTCAGTGGGGCAATAAATGAGTACCAGGCTTGCTTGGGAACTAAACACTGGGGGGATTCGCGTCAGACTGACCACCTGACCGGAACATCTGCTCATGCACCTCAGCGCCCAAGGTCACGCATACTGAGATGGGGCACAGTAAGCCTTGCCCTTTATGGGCTGTTGCGCCACTTCTCTCCAGCACCTAGAACCGGTGCTGTGGCTGATATTATATATTCTGATCGGAAGAGGATCGTTTTTTTAAAAAATTCAAAACGATTTTACAATTACTTATGTTATTTCCTGTTTTCTCTGGGTCAGATTCAGGCTGTGGCAACATGTGCTCTTACCCAGGGGGGCAAAAGTTCCCGGAGCGGCATTTTTTATTCACGGTAGCATTTCCTCTGTGTTCATTAAACTACAGTTAAAGCTTAAAATTCGACTCAACTAGGTACTTTGAATTTTTAAATAAAGGAATACAAATAACAAACGATTTTAAAGGGAGATCTGATAGAAGAAGAGTGGCTGAGAGAAAAATATATATATTGTATTGTTATACGGTTTAAGTACAACTCGGGTGGCCATGTGCAGACTGTTTGGATCATCGAATTTCAATGGAATGGAATTTGCTGCGGCTGTGTTAATTTTCATCATTTCTGTGGGCGTAAATTGTGTAAATCCACTCCTGGATGTCATATGAAATAAACCGCAAAAGCTCAGCACAATAACTACTCCAGAGTACGAGTCCCACTCCTATAACCGCGATTTGAATTTACCTGTCATTCCCAAAATACGCTTCTTTTATGTGTTTTTGGTTCACATACTCAGTTCATAATTGCTTTTAGGATATTTATTTCATTAACATATTATTTTATATATTTTTTTCAAAAATATTGGTTTTCATTTGTTAGTTTCAACAAATATCGATTCCAAGTCACTTTCTAAATTTAAAATATTTTCTTCTGTAACTCACAAATAGTGGATAGTAAATTCATGATTTTACATTAAAAATGCCGATAAATAACTTTATTTTCCATTTTGGAATGCACTATATAATTCTAAAGTAGCCATTTTGTTCAATTTTTCGATTAATTCCTTCTATTTAACTATATTTTGTCTAGATCTTCAAGGGGGTTGTAATCTTTTCATTATAAACAACTTGTTACTTTTATTAGCTTTTCCAGAGATGTAGGAAAGGGGGTTGTATCATTTTTATTTTAAAGTAAAACATTTTATCATACTTTTATTAGCAGTATGCAGTGACTGAGATTAGTATATTAAGACCAGTGTTTTTTATAGTATTTTGCTGGTCATTTAATACTTAAGATATCAAATGATTCTAAAGCTCCGAATAATCTTAACTATCTGCGTCAACATATAAATAATTTTACTATCTCAAAATTTAACTCGCAACAGAAATACTCTCAAATTGTGGTTTTAGAAGCCAAAGAGAATTTTCGAATGCATGTTTGAACTCAATTTAATATTTTGTCAATATTAACTCGTGTGCTTTGAAATTTTTACAATCAGCTAAAATTTATATATCCCTATATAACATTTATATATTAGATTTTCTTAATGTCATGCAAATGAAAATTTTGTACTGGAGCTAAATTTATACAGCCACTGAAATTTCTTCTCAGGCATAAGACTTTTTTAGGCCATATGATAAAATATGCAACTATTTGCCTGAACAGACGCTTAGTATTTAACAACTTTTTCTTCAAAATTTAATTCCTCTTACCGTTTTCAATAAACTTAAACAGAGTGTGTGTACACTGTTACATTATTTACTGTACAATCCATCAATTGTGTTCTCTTTATTCATATATAATTAGGTTTTCAAAAAAAGACCAAAAGGGGGCAAATATCTTTTTAATTTTAGCTTTAAGTCCATTCTTCTTGTCACAAAACATTTTGAGTATTTTTTCCGCTTGTTTTATTCTTTGCTTCTTTTACCTTTTTAATAATTGTATCAAACATTTCCACAATTTGCCATGAGTTTGGTTATAAAAATCTTCGTGCGTGAAATTAAATTGCGGAATGTATGAATATGCTCTACGTCAGTCCATTATTGTAAATCGTATATAATTTGTATATTCCACCTTTTTTTTTTTTTACTTTATCTTTCTTTCCTCGAATGTGATATTTCTGCTTACAAATTACTTTAAATTTAGTTAATGCTTAAATCAGCATTTCTGATCGCGATTTAAATTTGTTTTGTAGTTTTCATCAAAAATTATGAATAATTGATACTTTTCTTAACTTGAAAAGGCTTCGTTACATTACGTTTTCGATGACCTTCAGTTGTAGAAATAGAATGACAAAACATGCTTACCAGCGTCATAGACTACAATAAAGGAAAATATTTAAATATAGCTTAAGATGTAGATTGCTGTAATCGAATTTAACACGGATATAACCTTGATTATTCAACGATTTATTTAAAAACTACAGCCTTGAAACGAAAATGAATTCACAAAGTAGTTTATAATAGTTATTAAATTTCAGTGGGACAGTTCTTTATTGTTTTTATGTTACCATTTACAGATATCTCAAATGTATGAATAACAAATTTAAGAGTTAATTCTAAAAGGCTATTTTTAATTTTCTTCCGGGCATAGTTAAATTATTTCTTGTTTACAGAATGCATTGTACTTAATTCGCGTAAACGGTAGATTCAGTGCTATATCTATCTCAGCCTTTCCGCAACCCGCTCATTGGGGGAGGCTTGAGGATTTTAGAGGGCCCAAACCTGACTTTACAGGGGGGGGGGGTCTAATATTCTCCGTTACCCCTCTGGAAAGATTTCAGAACGAAAATATTTTATTGTACGTATTTGGTTTATTTTTATAATCCATTTATATAAAAGTTTAGTTAGGAGATGCTTAAAAAAACTGAGAGGGAGGCTATTTAAAATCAAATGAATGCAATAATTACGCATGTGTGTACTTCTTACCTCACTCTTTGATAACGTACTTCCACAGTAATTAATATTATGAATAATAATGTATAATCTCATTTACTATATGAGAAATTTTAAGCGAAGTTTTATTTATTTTAGACATGGTGTTAAAACTGTTTTGTACTCGAATAAGAATATTGGTGATAGATATGCTTCATACTACTGTTATTAATCACATAAGTATGTAAGAAAAATGGAAGATATAATGAACAGTTGAATATGGCAATGAATTGGAGATCCCCCCCCCCTTTCATCTTTCCATTACCCCTTTACAATGAACCCTTGATGTAATGACTTTAATCACTCCTGTATTGTTTGTAGTAATGTAATCCATTCAAGAATGGTAGAGCTTCATTTAGATGTTAATTATACTCATTGTTAGTAATCCGTTTTACAGCTATTAAGTGATGTAAATACAGATGAATTAAATTGTTGTCTCAGCTCATGCGATAAGATCGTATTTTGTGTTGAGATTTATGTCGCACATTGAAGCTACACGAGGGCTATAGGCGATGGAGCACGTAATTTTGAACGCCGGTAAGTGTCGAAAACTGGCGCCTCCACACATTTTCCAAACTCCATACCACTCCATATGAGAACTATTTCTCGATAGATTGAACGTGCATCGGTCCCTGTACACGATTGGTCTTCAATGGCTCCTCGGCTCGAGACATCATGACTCGACATCGACGGCAAAAAAAAACATGACCGCTCAGCTATCGTTCGTAAACATGACCGCTCAGCTATCGTGGCGACGATTTTATGTTGAGTTTGCTCATGCAAGTAGTAATGATAAATGTAATCAATGTATCATTGCCACTTTTCTCGAAAATTTTTCATGCAAGATATAAATGTAGTCCTATATGACATTGCAGTTACGGAAAATCATTTGCGTCTTATAGTGTTCTATTTGAAAATGTTAATTGCACTTCTTAATCCCATATCCAAAGCTTATAACTCACTACTTATGGGGTATTTTAAAACAGAAATGCTTTAAACGCAACTTATTCGTAAAAAATCGAAAAAAGTTTAGTTCATTAACTTCTTAACCCTTCAACTATCAAGTTACTTTGATGATTTGGATATATAAATTCTCATCATTATGCAAAAGACTAAGAGATGAAGCCGAAATGAACTTTTCTCGATATGTATTCGGGTATAAAACAATAAAATGCGCTCAAAAAAATAACTAACCCGTATAATACTCGGGCGTGACATTTTGGAGCTCTACTGCCTTGCCTGAGATAATCTCAGACATGACTGTTAAAAGGTCAATCCCATGTCTTCTCAAATTTTAAGTAGCATTTGATGCGGGTCGTGAAAGAGGCTCCTTGAAATAACCATGGAACGAGTAAACATAAGATACTGGCTGAAGAATAGTAGATCATGACGATTGTAAATAATGTATCAAAAATGGGAACACAAATAACCAAAAAAAAACCGAATTTCTTTGAATTCTTGTATTATCTTCATTTGTTCTATTATACTACAGATGAGACTTTTTGTGTTCATGTATCTAAACATAACTTCTTTCATCTTATAGAATCGTTGAAAATACAAAGGTATTAATCACATTGACAGGGTAGTTATGATTCTTTCATCCTATTAATTGCTCCTGAGATATAGTAGAACATTGCATTATGGTTTTTGAAATCCTTTATTTAAAAAAGAAAGGTTTATCCCCCCCCTGGTGTACAAGAAACGTAGCTTACTTTACGAAGCTTTAAGTAAGATGGAATATATATATAGAGAGAGAGAGAACTTTTGTAGCGAAATCTTTGAATATAGAACAGGTCACGTCAACCGGTGGTCCACGGCCCCCCGTGGTTTGTAAGAAACTTTTGATAGTCCGCTGAAAAATTTGAACATTATTTATATTTTTATGAAAATCCAGTTTCAAAAATGATGAATAACAAAACGTATTATGGATTATACTTTTTTAAATTTTTGCTACAGTAGAACGTCGTTTATCCGAATCATTTGGGACCGGGCACCGTTCGGGTACGCGATTATTCGGATAACCGAAAACCGAATGCGACCCATAGAGTATATGAAACCGGACACTATACAAATACTGAAAATCATCACATGCGGGAAACGGGCTTGAAGAAAAGACAAAATAGGTGCAAAATGTCGCAATTTTACCTTTATTGTGAAAAATAATCACTTATTTTTCGCTGCATGGTCTCTGATTCTCTTGAGCAGCAGCAGTTGAGTGGGACAGCACTCTGATTGTTGTTCGTACCACCCCATAGCTGTCTCTAATGCAGAAACGCGTCAGCATTTGTTGGACTCTTGCTACTTTCGTTGTTGTTGTTGTCCTCGTCCTTATCCTGTTTCTTCGTCGGCAGGATCGGATTCTTCTTGCACGGAAGTCACAATTTAGTCATCATTTAGCATTTGAAATCCACAGTCTTCTGCATCGCATGCCATCCAGGTTTATACATCAACAAAACTCAATAAAAGAGCGCGTTAACATCCTCTCACCTGGAAACAAACTCGCCTAATATTCCGCGCAGATGTTTACCAAATCACACAGCTGAAATTCCCCAAATATCCCTCACCTTATGTTTTCCCGTCACTTTTGGCCTCACGCGAAACAACTGTTGGGCTTTGTACTGTTCAAAAACGTATCCGGACTTTGGTTCGGATATTTGACGCTCCGGATAATAAACGTTCGAATAAACGGCGTTCTACTGTATTAATAAAATTTCTTCTGAGAGAATCGACTCTTTAGCTACTTTTGCGGGGCTATCCAGTTATATTTGAAAATGAGTTGGTAACCTTGGTATAAATTGGCGGCATTATACTTCAGTTTGTTGATATTTCTTTGCGTTATCGGTTTGTTCTTGCTTTTCGTGAAGTTCCTTTTCAGTGACATGGAAATGTAAATAAAAATCTAAAAATATATGACATTGTAGTTATAATGGTCCGCCAAATATAAAATTATACATTAAGTGCGCCATGAAGTTCTAAAGGTTGGCGACCACTGTGATCTAGAATACTGTGCGTTATACATTTTTTTAAAGAAATTACCTGTCCTATGCTGTTTAAGTTTCAGATTCCAGTTACATAACCAGAAAGGTAGCCTATTTCAGAATACATGCATGTTGTATTTCTATTGTTGTTGAGCGCCACCCAATGTGAATAAAATTACTCCTCCTAGCTAATGTATAAGACTACCATTCATTATTCAAGTAAATTGTAGCAGTCGTGAGTAGCGTATTATTTGGTTTCTATAGTTTGTGAGAAGATAAAATTTTCGACTAATACATTTCTTTTCGTTTGAAACGGATGTTGTGGAGAAGTATGAAATAATGCGTTTCATTGAATTCTAGTTTAGAAAGGATCTTATACTTTTGTGAGATACAGGTCAAGATTAAAAGGGAGTAGCTACTAGCCAGACCTAAAATGTCTATCTGCAAATTGAGGCCGAGGTCAAGGACATGAGTACTTCTAAAAAAATATCGTGAACTTCGTAGAATTTCGAGGATTACATAAGATTTACTACTGTTTCTAAACGTTTGACATTTATTTTACTAGGATGTACATAAATTCGAGTTAGCATTGATTTTTGTAACTTGATTTAAAGAATGTACGGGAGGGGGGGGGGTTAAATTTAGCTCATATTTTTACTTTGTATATCCGCCTCTTCTCAAATTAAGAACTTTTTTTTATTTGAAAGTAAAAATTCTACTTTTCTTTCACAAGACACATCGAAATACTTTCTGGATAAGGGCCGGAGATCACCGCGTGACCCAGTTGCTCCGTGAACTCAACATCAACGTATAATATTAGATTGTTACATACGTCAAAGTTATCAGCGTTCTAGAATATAAAAAAATTCTACTTATTTTGTGGACTGGAATTCTACTGGAGTGGAGGATCTAATCTTGTACACATTTATGGTTCTTTTCATATTGTTATTATTTCGTTTTTTGAACTGAAATAAGTGTACGAATACAATTTTTTGTGGTACAATGCTGAGAGTATACCTGTTGTAATTGGCCATAATAAACTATTGGCTGATTGTGATGATTTTAGAACCATTAATTCATTATGGGCTTTTCGGTTTTGATCTAATTAACAGTATAACCATTGAGGTTGTTTAAAGCAGTGATCCCCTTAAGGTTTTTTTGGTAGAAACTTTCTGTTAATATTATATAATGTAATATTATTATTAGATTCTTAGTCGAGTTGTAGGTTCGTCTCAAATATCATCTGCCATTAAGTCATTGTTTAAAATTACAACGTCCATCTCCAGTAATTTCTTGTGCTACGTTTGTGTCATATGAATTAAGCAATCTGAACCGAATTTGAAGCTGTCGGATTTGAAAATTGAACGCAAAATACAATTCGGCCAAAACTTTTCTGTATTATGTTGTAAAATAATATCACGTAATACGAAAATTTTCAGAATCTGTCGTGGGCTGTTTCGTTCGAATAGCAAAGAGAACGTTTGTTGTTACAAAAGCGTGACTTTCGTTAGTGACAGCTGCCATCATGAATCAGTGGAAGCGGAACAGTAGCAACATTAAAAAAAATCTCTTGATGCCTCAAACGAGGAGATAGAAAAGATAGGGGTTTTTTTCGCGGAAAATGGAAGGTTCAATGATACAAAACATGGAAAATTCCACTTTGAGAACATGAGTGTTAGAGAGAAAGTATGCAAGAAAGGTAAGTAATTATGATTTTGCCTTCTTTACCGGTCGTTTTCGACAACAAGGCTTTACTTTTTTTAGAGGATGTTTTGAACTTGTAATCTTAGCATTAAGCGAGAAGAAAGGCAAATGACATACAACTATTTTACCGAAGGCGAAAAAGATTTAGCCAACTCGTGTGATTTTATTGTTAATATGCAATGCATGACTTTCTAAGTAATTGGGGTATTTTATTATTTTTTTTCGGTGTATATCGCTTGATTTTGAATTGTAAATATACTATAATCTCTTTTGGGGGAAATTTTATGAATAAATATCGTTATCAGTTTGATCTAAGTTCTTTATTTATTTAGATCTTTCTCACATATATAATGGCATCGCTTTCTGTTATTTCTTCAGTGCATTTGCAACAGTTTAGTCTGATTAGAGCGTATTTGTTATTAACGAGATAACTGTTTCTCAATGTCTTTTGGAAAATACAAAAAAAAAAAAAAAAAAAAAAAACTGCGTCGCACCAACTAAGCGATGACGAGTATGAGCGTCAATTATAAGAGTGTGTGTAATATGGAATTAAATCGTTATAAAGTGTGTGTGAGAGAGAGAAAGAGAGGGAGAGATACTATTACTCACATTTATTTATTTACTTCACTTAACAGGCTGCGTAAGAACGAAATTCGAATCAATTTGTGACTTAATCTGGTTTTGGAGAGTGGCGTTGAACTACGCATAATGGAATTTAAGTAACTGAACACCCATACCGCGACTCGTTCCGAATATTATTTTTATAACAATGCACACATCTTCATGTAGAAATACGTTTTGAAGATGTAGGTACACACACTATACGGGAAATGTTTCTCTGTTTAACGGGTGGTTTCAGACGGTAACCCGTCTGCTTACTATTGGTATCTTCGATCAGACAAAAAATATTGTGCCCTCTTATTGCATAGACTAAAACAATATATGAATTCGTAATTGCTCCAGTGATGACTTAATGAGGTCAACAATACATTTACGGAAAAATAATTCATATATAAGGTTCTAGAGCAGTAATTCCCAAAGTGGTCTATATAGACCCCCAGGTGTCTATGACGACCTGCAAGGGGTCCACGTCAGCAAAAAAATAATTTGGGGGTCCATGAGGTGTAAATGGGGGTCTACGATAGTGGCTCTTATATACACTAGATGGTGATTTTAAATTTAAAAGAAAATTTAATCAAGTGGAAACCACAAATTTTACCTATTTCACAAATATATTTACTAAATTTAATAGGGTTAATTTGCACTTACATGGTGACAACATAAATTTTATTAAAACAAGAACCATTTCAGCATTTCTTTCCGGAGTTAAGCTAATGAAGTATAATACTGGAGGTCCCGAATTTCCTCAGTATGTCACAGAATCTTTCAGGACGTTTTAACCTACGATCAACATTTAAATGCCTTTTTTTCAGATTTTGAAACAAAGTTTTAGAATGCTTTGACTATAGTAATACCGTGGTTACATTGAAAAAAAAAATGCCCCATTACAATACGGACTGATCGTAATAAGCACTAACAAAGATCTGAAAGTTTGGAAATGGATATCAGCAAAATATTGGCTTAAAAAAGGCAAACCTATTATTTGTCCCGAATTATGGAATGTTGTGAGGACGTTTTTAATCACTTTTCCTACCTTCAGCGCGGTTGCCAATCTCCAAAACAAAAAAGAAAACTTGACATTACTAACCTGCCAATATCGATACCAAATGTTGAAAATTTGTTATTGTAGTGCCTCATTTAAATGTGCCTCCCTTTAAAATCATTCGTTTATTTTATTTAACAGTTATTTTATGTATTAATTAACTTTTAATTTATTTAATTTACATATGCTTTTTAAATTTTAATCACTATACTTCATTAGAGTTAGAAATTTAATTCATTTAAAGTAGTAGTACCAGCTGTCAAAAGAACATTTAAGTTGATAAATTTGCAAAAATTCAATATTAATTAAGCAGGGGGTCTACCCCAAACCAAAAACATGGCAAGGGGTCTATGAGACAAAAAAAGTTTGGGAACCTCTGTTCTAGAGAATCAATAACAGCCCCTACTATATCTGAATCTACTCCCAGCTGTGGACATTCTCTTAGTATAAAACCGATGGCTAGTTTTCCCATTTTATATATATATTTATATAAATGCCATATATGCAATTATTTACTTCAGTATATGGTTTAAAAAATGCTTTTTTTACCTGTTAGTTTTAATACTTTTCCCTCAAATTATTTATTTTCTATAGAATGTTTCAGTTGTTAACAGTTAATCTTTTATGACATATATTTTCATTGGTTGGCGAGAAGTTACTGCATTCTTCAAATATTTATTTCTTATTATTATTACCTAATTTTCACCGCAAACAACCATTAAGACGAACGAGTTGCTGATTTTATAAGGGCGTAAGTAAAATTTCGTGGGCTCCAAATCTGGTAATGCAAGCTACATTGTTCTGAAGTAATTTGTGGTCTGCTTAATGGTTCGTGTAACTGACGTAATTCAATGTGTATGGCATTCATTTTGAAAATTATTTTCTACGGTAATGGAATATGAAAACAGAATATGTCACTAATTTGAATTATTTCGATATTAAATACAGTGTCTTGCACCCGGCAAATCATGCTGCCAAATATCCTATTATTAGTTAAGTATCTTATGAACTAGAATAGTATTATATGAATGGCTAATTCTATATCTAATTATTTTAAATGCATTAAGGCTGAGTGGTAATGGTGGCAAACTAGGTACCGTCGTTGATTCTGTCGAGTCTTGGGTTCAACTTCCGGTGCTGCTGAAGATGCACCGTACAAAAGGACTGATGCGCATTGAATCTGCCGAGGCTCAAATACTCGCGTTGTCGTAGTGTGGAAGTTTAGAGAATGGGGTACCAAATCATGGTGGCATTCTCGCCATTTGATCGTGGTTCTGTATTACGAAGTCCTTTATTTTATTCCTGGAACTTCAAAGTGCAAAATCGATAAACATTCGATTAATCTTAGACATTCAGACAGATTTGTAGCACTTCTTTTAAAAGCATCTTTTTTCATATACAGATGTTTATAATTTTTGTAATTTTTTTTTCTTCTTCTTTACGTATAATAAGTTGTTTTTAAGCTAATTTTTTTTATATGAAACATTTTCAAAAATGTCTAACAACCTTATTTTAAGTATGTAATATTTACTTTGCTTCGAAAGTAAACTTTTTGCGAACATATTCGCAAAATGTACAGATTTAAAACTATAAATGTATTTTTATAGAGCAATGTATCTCTTGAAAATGCAGCTTCCCATAACGAGTTCGTTTTTTCAAAAAGCATCGATTCAATTTTTAGTATTACTTTGTGAAATATGAAAGATAGTATCAATTTTATTGAACACACAAGAACTTTTCTTTTTCAACAGTTTGAAAGTTGGAAAGAAAATTTAACATGGAAAAACATTACTATTATTATTTTAACGTTCTAAATTTAGCATTGATTCCTGTATACTTATTGTCAAAAGGGTGTTAAAGTCTTCAAAATTTTATCCTTTGAATACTGTGGCAATAAAAATTCCACCTTATACTGTCAACTATTCTGAAGATACAATAAAAAGGAAGAATGTTGACAGGACAGCCAGTCGTCACATCCCGCGCGATGGTTTGCATAAATAATGATAAATATCCACATTGCGAAACTGATTCGAACGACGGATATGAGTTGCGTATGAATGCTTGGATTGCTCTTCCGTTGTGACACTGGAACTATGTCAGGATCAATTATACAGTTTGTTTTTTCTTGCATCCTGTGAACATGAAATTATTTCTAGAGAGCATATAGTTTTAGGAGCTACTCAGCCACCGCCCTTAGATCATTTTTTACAACGGAATGGTTTTGTTCGCGGATTCAATGCTAATTTCATCCGTTTTTCAGAAAACAAATGAAAAGGAATTTCCTCTCTGAGGTATAGATATTTTTTTATAGAATAAAAGATAGCCATTTGTGTGTGTGCTTCTTTTTGAATGTTATTGACCAATCAGTAAGCATAACTTGTCTTTTTTTTTTAACAGAAAAAAAAGGAAATATGTTAAACTATATTAAGTTACTCTACAACAAAAAGAAAAGGAAATGTGGGCTGTTTTTAAAACAATTCTTTTCTATTTTTAAAGTCTTTATGAAAATGAGATTTAAATAATTTGATTTACGTAAACTCTTTTCACTTGTTCTGAAACCAATCTTTTAAGTATATGGTGGAAAAAAACTATTTAGTATTTTGTTTATTTGCATATCTTATTTAATTCTGAAAAACGAATTTTATATGTTATGTGAAAGACTAAAAAGAAATGACATAGCATAATTCGTTCAACTGTTACGCAAATTTAGTCTTAGATTTTGTCACGTTATATTATTTTCATGTCATTGTCAATTCTGGTGCTCTTTTTAATCGAAGCATGTTATGAAAGATTTTAATAATTCGTTTTAAGAAAAACTTTATTATTCAATCCTATTCTCGATCGAGGTTTTGCTATTTTTTTTTTTTTTTAATGAAAACATTAAGTTGCGCAATTTTGTGGTTCAACAGATCCAATCGTTCTCTGGACAAACATGTTCTAAACTAAGAAATACAAATACTTTATATATATATTTCAAAGATATACACAAAATAGTTTTAACCTAAGATAACTATAGTCATGATAGAATAAAGTCTTAGCCACAGTAGTACTAAAGCAAACTCCTGGCCTTAGGAACCAGGATTGTAGGTTTAAACAAAGTTTTGCGGACAGCCAACCAATGTGTGTGTGTGTTTCTTACGCACTAATTTCTGTAAATATTTAAATGTTTTACCGTTTATATATCACTCAAAAGTTTAACGATTTCTCGTTAAAAGTGACGTTAAAGGGCTGACATCTTAAACTAGTGCTTCCCAACCTTTTTATCACCGTAGATTATCGCAACGTTTGATTATTTACCGCGGCCCGTGGAGGGGAACGTTGATTGTGCTTATATTTTATATTGTGATTTAATAGTTTTAATTTGATTGTATTTCAACCTGCCATCAAAATAAAATAAAGTTACACCAGAAAATTAATATGAAGTGATTTAACATGGAATATAAAGTGATTTCCATGGGAAAATCGCAAAAAACTGATAGAAATACACCGCAGTTAATAAAATGGAAATAACTTAATATATTCGTTGTTCGGCCCAGTACTATTTGGTTCGGGGATCACTGTCTTAAACGATATATATTCTTATGCTAATAATTATCTTTATAACGAGATACTTTTTTAGCTTATATTATTAATTGTCAGTTTTGTTTTAAAAAAAATGTTTCTTTCAAGAATGGAATAATGTAACATACATTCGATAGCATGCTCATATAACCTTAAAGAACCTGATTAAATTCGATACATTCGGATAACTTTATTTAGCTCTTTATATTGTAACATTTTATATAACGAAGACTTTTTTCTCATTCCTTTTATTTATTTTTTTATATCTATAGCTATCTTACAGAACATTCTTATTCAGCCTTTTCCTTTGTCCAGTGTTTCTTCATCCGTCTTTACAAACAAAAGATACTTTACTTCCTTGAGGGTCACTAGTTTCAAGCTAAAGTCTGACAACTTTTCAAGTCGAAACAATCCCCCCCCCCCTTTTTTTTTTTAAAAAAAATTCGCTGAGGAAGTGGGCCATCACATAAAGTGTTCGAGATCCGTTTCCCGATTTAAACATTAATCCTCTTTTGTGTAACGTTTCGCTCAGAAAGACGGGTGAGAAGCAACGATGAAGGATTTAGATGTTTTTTCAGCTCATTTAATTTTTATCTACTCTATAATTCTAATGTTAATTTCGCTATAATCGTACGAATCTGATTTTAATGTAATCGGATTTCATAATTATTAAACGTTTTAATTATATGCCTTCTGTCGTATTTTCCCTGAGAAATTGTGTAACCCGTATCATTCATTGGTCGGATTGCTATAAACTGTTCTCAGTTTCCGGTGACAGCTTAGCTGCCCCAAGGGGTTTAATAATTTTCTCCTAATCCGAAATTGATTGTTTGTTCTTAGCATTGTTTTAACTAATCGAACGTTTTTTTTTCTTGCGTTTAAGAATCAAAAAGAAACTTGTTATTACTACTGTGTTTGCTAATGCATTCTTAGGAAATCTGTTTTCCATTCAATGGTATTGATTAATGCACGCAATAGACTCTTTTTACGATGTGTTTATATATGTTATGTTTTATTTCAATTTCCTAATTGTAAAGATTTTAATCGAAGTCAAATTGCAACAGTGCAGCTTTGACACCGGCTTAAAAATTTTTTTGTTTTTGCTAGTGCTAATTGTAAACGATTATTTTTATTTTTTTAATCTATTGATTAAGTTCCAGTTCTTATTTTATGTTAAGAAATACTTATGTTTCTTATGCAATATATAAAGAAAATTTTTTTAAAAAAAAACAATTATGTGCATAAAGACAAATTGGATTTCATTATGTTTATTATTGTTTATTTAAAGTTCTACTTGAGTAACTATTAAATATCTATTATCCGCATTTTTCTACATGCATATTCATTAAAAGTTTACTTTCTCGGTATAAAAACAGTGTTCAATATTTAAAACGTCCTTTTTATCATAAAGTATAGTCGGCTTTTTGTAAATAGATATCCTATAAAAACTAGCTGCATGGCCCGGCTTTGCACGGGCTTTTACCGAATGTATAACTTCTCAATATTAACACATCCAAGGGTGGGTTCGATTTCTCTTTTTATATGCCATTGAAATTCCCTTTTTCGAAATTTTTTTGACTTCTTTGCCCCGCGCGTTGTACGGGTTTCTTCCTCCTCCGTATAGCCCGTTGTTCCACGGGCTGTTACCAAGTGTGTATAACTTAATCCACATGTGAATTTTTTCTTTCCCTCATGACGATAGCACTTCTGTGTGTGTACGCGTGCATTATGAGGTATTTCTATAATTGTCATTAATAATCATTTAGATTCTATAATTACTGATTCTAGCTGCATGGCCCGGTGATGACAGGGCTATAAATATATAAGCCAACTGTGCAAATTAATTCTTAACAGTCTTTGAGTTTTCATATTTTAAATATTTAAAAAAAATAATGCTTGGGCTCTGGTTTGGTGGATAAACTATTTATCTGAGTTTTTATACCTTATCCAATATACTTAAAAAAAAGACTGTATTAAAAAAAACACTTTTTAAGTGAGAATGTTGGATTTTCTAATTACTATCTATATTTTTGTCTACCTGTTGCTACAAAAAGTTATAGCACTTCTCTCTCCCCCCCCCCCTCTAATATTATACATTTTGATTATTCTGAATATATTCTTTGGGGGGATGACCAGAGTGCCTAGTTCTTTCGAGCTTGAATCTCTCATCATTAAGATTTAGAGTGACTGTAATGTTATGACTCTTGCCCTTTGTTAAATTAAATTACTTAAAAAGTAAAATAGACTTTTAATATTCTATTCTGTATATAAAAAATGAAAACATCACCAGAAAGATCCAACTGAATGTTTTGCATCATTAGATAGCGCCAAAATAAAAAAGCGCATAAATGTTGATATTATTCATCCGGTTCTATGAATGTCTTTTTTTTTTGAGAGATTAAAATTAAATTCCATCGAAGTATGATACACCATATCTTTTAACCTATAGAGAGATTAACTTTGCTTGTTGGTGGAAATAGAAACCAATAAAATGATTGTATGAAATTGTGTATGTATATTTTTATATCATAAATGACAGGCATTTTTATAGAATAAAACAATATGTAATGTTAGATCTTTGTCTTCTACGTTTCTCGTCAACTAAGGAAAACCGCTTACATGCATCTAACTTTTAAAATTCATTATTGTTTGGGAAATAAATGGATATCTCGGCTGTGTATTCTTTTCAAGTTTGATATTCAAATCAATATCCTATTATATTGCTTTAAGCGACCAGAAAGTTGAAATGACTGATAAGATGTAAAATGTTTAGCATTAGCCAGGAGTTTCCAAGTCCGGTTGTTTTATCTGTCGATTCGAGGTTTCGAGTCCTTATACCTCTAACCGTTAACTCAACATTAAACCTATTGAGGTTCCATGTCCCCAAGTTTGCATAGTGTGAATGTTTGGTAAGTGGAGTGTCACACACACACACACAGCTCAGGTGTCGTCCTCGTCACTTGATCTGTCGTCAATAGCCCTTGTGCTGTGTCAAAGTCCGACGTTAATAAACAATCAAACAAAAATGAACATCTTGAAAGGTGATTGGACCTCCCTCCCCCTAGTGGAAATTTAATTGTGTTATCGTTCTGCTGCATAAGAGGAAATTCGCAATTATGTCAGCATCTAATTAGCATTTCACAGATTGTTTTCCTTAACCTGAACAAAAAATTTATACCGAGAAATGATTTTTATTAAAACTTATAGTATATTATTGAATACATCAACAAATATCAAATAGTTCTCGACCAAATTACTTCATAATACTTTAAACTTGCGAAACTTTAAATTCAAGAGATCGAGATGAAGTCGCATACATATGTCGAATGAATTTTATTTATTGGCTGGAATTATAGTTTGAGATTGATTGTTTATTGATATCGCACTTACAAGCAACACGATGGCTATCGGCGACGGACCTCGTAAGTTTGATCCACGACTCAACAGATAGGACGCCCACTTCAAATTCACGACCAAAATCACTCGTCTGCGGAGGCAACTTTTGGTTGAACCTAGTTCCACTGATGACCTGCCGTGTAGAGGGGCTGATCCACGTTAAATCTGTCGAGGCTGAATGTCCTATGGCGTGGTGTGAAAGTTCGGAGGGGGCAGCTATGATGCCGTCCTTGTCACTTGACCATGGCTTAAAATTACGAGGTTCGTTTGCCAATAGTCCTCGTGTTGCTTTATAGAGCGGCGTTAATAAGACACCCTCTCGCATCACGGCGATTTTACTGTAACTGGAATAGCCTGCTTAGTAGAGCATTATCCTGGTGGCCAAGTGGTCAAGGTATCGGGCTCGTGGCTGCCGTGTCATGAGTTCGAACTCAGTACCACTAAAGACTCGCCGTGTAGGGGAGCGATGCACGTTAAATCTGTCGAGAGCTCAAACGTCCTCCCGTTGGTATGGTGTGGTAGTTAGGAGAGGGGGTGCCAACTCAGGTGTCGTCCTCGTCACTTGACCGTGGTTCAAAATTACGAGATCCGTCGCCAAAAGCCCTCGTGTAGCTGAACAGTGCGACGTTAATATTCTCTCACTCATCCCAGCGGCCTGTTGATCGCATATCTGTAAAAGTTCTATCTCTATTACCTGGGGTTGCATGGAAATTTAATATAATGGAGGTATAAGCTTTAGTGTCATTGTCGTCATATGAAGATGGTTGGAAATTCCAAAATTCGTCCCCGATCGTTTTTGTAGAACCTCAATTTGACGTAAAATTGTGCTGATAAAATCATCGGCTGACTGTTTTTGTAGATTTAGGATCGCGTTTTCAAATATTAGGGATGATATTTTTAAAATTAATTCGTGAAAGCGTTTTAAAAGTATATTTTCAACTAATGTCTGTCATATATAATCCTTGCAATTTAATGGTGACTGATAATTTTTTATTGGTTTATATTAAATGGGGGGAGGAAAATCGATTCTCACTAAAAAAAATTCAATAACCTAAAAATGACCAATCATCTGGTTACAACCTATCAGAGTAAGAAAGAAATGCGTATATTATGTTATTACAATTAAAAGATGTTAGGAAAAAATTTCTAGCAAGAAAGCAGCTAAATTACGAAATATGAAGAAATTGAGATATCTCTTGAATTGTGCCATGCAGAGAAAGGGACCACGTTTCTTTAGAAGATGCACCCTTTCCAACCTTGGCTTGTTGTTCTTCGAGGCGAAACACTTTGGCGATCTTGGCCCAATGTCATGGTGATGGTTCGCTACTTTGCTTGTCTAATATCGTTCCGCCTGTGGTGAAAGTTAGTGCATGCGGAAACTTAATTAATGCGGTTCGTGTTTCCAGTCTTAGAAATTTGGCTATTCTCCGCAGTTTTTGTTTTTCTTTCGTGTATGTTTTGTGTTTCCTTCTACGCCTGGTAAGCAATTAGTTTTTGAGCTGCCTTGTTATTACAGATCATTTTATTTTGATATTAGCTTTGTCTATTTGTTCGGAATTATATTTTACGTGTACAATACGAATTACTTATGTATAAATACCTAATTTAAAGATTTTTTTTTTAATTTAGAGAAACTTTTTATGATTTTGACTGCATATTTGACAATCAAAAATTTATGGCTTGTTTTATTTTATTTTTTTAAAAAATATTTTGAAATGTGACCAAATATTTTTCTATACTTTGCCGACATTAGATATGCGAACTCGACGTAAACAATAAATAAAACATTGATTTATAAATTATCTGCGAATAAAGATTCATTGTTAAAAATCACCAGCAAAGAAAATGTATCATAATTGAAAATACCCTGTTTATATTTTTATCAGATTATAAATCATTTTTTGATCGATAGATCGTAAGCATTCCTAACTTGTTCGTTATTTTACTTCCCAAATTTAAAAATAAAATGCATATTTATTGACTATTCTTCGGAGCTCTGTTATTGAATTGAAGTTTTAAAATGTTTTGCACTTCTTGATACTAATCGATCTCATTCATTGTTTAAATTATTACATTGTGAAAAATATTAAATAATTAAGAATTATTTATAAATTTATTTGGAAGATTTTTGTTCTTTATATTTCTAATTCTTTTTCATTTTGGGGGTCATTTTTAATTATTTTTAAGATTACCATCTAATCCTGGTTTATAAAGTACAAATTGTATTATTAGGAATAAATTTTGCTTTGCTATGAATTGTGTTAGTTTCATTAGTAGTTTAAATTTTGTATTTTGTATAACTCTTTAAAAAGAATTGATTCTAAATTATCAGATTCCAATGGAGAATACTAGTGCATTAAAAACTATTTTTGTTTTTATAACGATTCTTAAATGATTTAAATCAAAATACTTGTAAAGGATGTGAAATATTTTCAAATAAAACTATTGCTTCTTCAAAAATAATGTGCTATAATATATATAGATATATAATCATTTTTTTTTAAATTTTTATTTCGAGTATTTTGATTTCTTTTGATATTTGTAGTACAGGTCTGTTGTGCTTTCATTTGTGCATATTGTTAATAATTTTTAAAGTCTAATATACATTTAGCATTTCAAAAAGTGAAATTGAATATTTATTTACCAATAAAAATGTGTTAATAGTTCATCAAAAAACAGCAACAAAAAAAATCAGCATAAAATATTTTGAGGATAGATTTTTTTCTTCCTGTGTTAGTTGTGATCAAATGAATGCAATCATTCTTACATTATTTACCTTGACTGACATTTTTATGTATATTTGTGTAAGATTGAATTCTTTCAAATTTCAAATAAATGTTTGCTTATTTCTTCTGATACTTCAATATTTTCTTCTATATATTTTTCTACACATAATACATTAATTTTAATGATTTTTTGTGATGTCTCTTATTGTAATATTAAAAATATTCACTGAATAAAATTTGTATTTAAACTTTCTTCCTTTCAGAACTTTCTTCTCGAGTTTCAAACACAATTCCGAGGACTTCATGTGGAAAACGGAGCATGAAATTTGTGAAACTGTACAAGGATCCCAAGTTTGGATTTGGAATGGTTATAACTTGTGGTAACACATGTGATACAGTTTTACAAGGTGCTTTTGTGGAATCTGTCCGTCCTGGTAGCCCTGCTGATTTAGATGGTAATATTAATCCAGGTGAGTACATTTTTTAAAGTTATGAATTATATCAAGGTGATGTTTTGTTACAAAATAATAGTTTCTCCTTTACTGTTTTGTGTATCAAAACTTAACTTGTAATTAGTTCAACATCAAATTAGTAAATTTGTTTTAAATTTTTAAAATTTAAATAGGTTTTGTAATGTAATTTGATATATGTTAAAGACTGCAGTTCAAATTAAAAAAAGATTCGGTATGAAATTACAAAACTATGATTTGAAAATATTTAATTTGTTAGCAATATATATATATTGATATCACCTTCATATCCCTCCTTTAAAACTTAACTCAAATATTTTTATGTGAATAAAAATTCGCTAATTATTAAATGCTCAATGTATGAAATATAAAAGATGATATAGTTTATAAATATGCAAATACATCCTCATTCTCTTATTTGAAACAATACAAATTGTGATACAAAAAGGTAAAGTCAACTTTTTCTCTTTCTAGGTGATCAAATTATGTCTGTTAATGGTATAGATGTACAAAACGATCATTTTTTAACAGTTGTGGATCTTTTACAAGGTACTGCTAATTCTGTTGATCTTGTTATTGCCAAAGGAAATAAAATTCCATCTGATTTTACTAATATCATCAAAAAAGAGATATCTGAGGTACTTTGTAAAATTTTCTTATCATTTTATAATTAGGAAATTAATATATATATTTCTTATAAATCTTTAAATTTTAAGTATACTTTTAAGATTTCTATTAAATGGCTAAATTATAGATTTTCTGTTAAAAATAATTTAGGGAAAGTGTTTGAGTTCATATATTTAAGTAGTTTAATATAACCATTTCATTTTTTACTGTAGGAAAAAAGGCTTTATTTATTTTTTGTATTAAAATTCAATTGGCACTACAGCATCATTCCCCTAGCCTTATAATTGTTTGATTTTAGATTAGAAAAACTTGTTGTTTTTTTTAAAAAAGTTTATATATTCTGTAGCAGTGAATATTTAAAACTAGACTTTCTTATTGTAACTGAAAACTTTTTCCCCTCTAATTGCTTGGACATTACATTTTTACATAGAATAAGTGATTTTCTTGTGAATTTTTAAAACTAATTTATATATGGTGGTCCCACAAATAATTAGTATTAACCTGTTAACTGGGGAATAAGCTTTTGTTTAACTCATTTTACAATGGGGGACTTTTTTCTACATAGTTATAAGAGTAATAGTTTTAGTAAATTTGTCATCCCCATTCCGGTTGTAGTTTGTGTATGATGATTTTATTATTCCCACTTAACAGATTTACTATGAAATGTATATAAATTTGAATTTATTTTTGTTGTTACATAATTATAATTTAAAATTTTTATGCTAATTATGTATTATTTGATTAAGGAATGATTTACTTTCTTATATATTAAAATTGTTTTTTAAAAAAAGTGCTAAAATATTTAACTTATCCTCATAAAATTAAACATTTTAAAGCAGTAAAACTCCATATATCAAATATTAAGATGTTGCATCTCTTTTTATTTAATTTAATTATGCATTCTGTAAAGTTGAGTCTGGCATTTTTTAAAAGGTTTAAAGACGTTTTCGATCCTCTAATACAATTTTCTTTCTTTTTAAATTCATATTAATTTTATATTTGAATATTTACAGAAACCATTTGTTCAGACCAAAACTTGGATTGTTGGGAATGAAACTTCAAAACACACAATGCCATCTCTTGAAACAACTGAAGGTATAAAGTTTTTTTCTATTTTCATTTTTTAAAAAAATGTCATATATTTGTATATTAATTAAAACTTTATAATGGCAATTTTATTAATCATTAAAGAATAAATTAAATATGAATCGTCCATTGTAAAAATTATAATACTCTTGTGCCTTGTTTTGAGTTTCCCGTCTCAGATTTTTTTCAATATTTGCCTGATATTGCGATTTTTTCGTTTTTTCTTGTAGCATTCTAAAGCAAAATGTTTTTCTATATCTCATTCTGAAATTATTATGACCAGTTTAGTATTTTTAAGACCAAGAGAATGAGCATTTTTAGATATTTGTTAAAGATATTAGTATAGGTTGATGTACACATTTAGATTTTTAAAATCTAAATGAGGTAAAATTTTAAAAAATATCACAGAACTTTACATTTTAATCAATATACAAATATGTATTGTATGTAAAAAAATATTTGAGATAAGTAACGAGAAATTTTAAGATTTTTTGCTAAGGCTGTTATATTTTTAATTTTTATCTAAATTGTATTTTGATGTATAGATGTTAAAATGCCATTAAAGTTTGAATTATCTTCCATTCGAAGAAAACAGTTTGGTTTCTCCTATCAAAAATTTCACCTAATTCTGATTATGCATTTTTTTTTTTTAATTTCTAGTCAAAACAAATGGCAAGGACTTGCCAATTCCATTACCAAGAAAAAAGTGGATGGATCAAGAGAAATCTTTACGACTTAGTGGTCCTGACTTGACTTTAAATCATTCTTCAGTTACTAATCCTGAAAAAAAGAAAGAGACAAACAGTAATAATATTTCAAGAGATAATATTCCTGACATTATTGCATCTCAGATGAAGCATTTGGGTACATCTTTATCTGATGTATTAAAAAATGAAAGGTTTGAAGATTGTGAATATCTTCCAATCACTAAAAATGTGGATGAGAACTTTCTTTTACCTGGGGAAATTTTCCATGTTGTTCTTGACAAGAAAGGTGGCTCCTTAGGACTGAATATTTATGTAAGTATATCATTTTCAAAAATATCTTCTTTTTTGTAAAATATTTTTATAATATATTGAGAATGTGATAAAATTTCATTCTTTCATCAATCATTTAACATGGAGTTCTTGGTCTTTTAATGGGTATAAAACTAGAAACACTTTTTAGAGGTATATTTTCTGTATAAAATTTAATTTGTAATAACTCTTTTTGTGTATTGAAACTTCAAATGATACTTATTAAATGTGCTTCATTTTTTATGTTAAATATAATTACTTTAGATCGGGTTTCTCGAACTGCAAAGAATTCAGTAAAAATGTACATCAAATATAGTTGTATTTAAAATATAACCGCAGAAGGCATCAATCATGACTAAATCCTTTCCTCCCTCCTTGAATGATGTGGCATATATCTTTAAAAAAAGTAAATTTTGAGGTAGTGCATTGATATTCATAGTTACAGCACATTTTCTGTGGAAATTATAAATTGACTAATCAGAAGTCTATTTACATAAATGAAAAATTGATTCCAGAATATTAACATATTAGATTATCAAGTTATATGTCTTAATCTTATCAGGAACTCAGGAGGTGATTTAGCAAAATTAGCTTATTAAAATTGAATTTTCCCCTTTACAAAATATATATATTGGGCTAAATTCATGAGTCACATGATAAATGCAATCTTGTGTCCTTGTTATACTCAAAACTGACGTTAGATTTATACTTATTGTTCTATTTCAAATTTGTTTATTGGGTAAGGATATTTAAATGTTAAGATTCCTTAAAATTTTATATAAAGAGAATTTTATATAATATTGGTATTTTTAAATTAAGTTCCTTTTTTTTACCTATGTGCTTTATTGTTGACAAATTAATATTTATAAAAGAAAGTTTCTGCAATAAGCAAAATTTGGCTACTGCAAAGCCATGAACTGATTGGCTGGAGACGCATATTTGCATTTATCATGTGATATGATTTAGTTCATTGAAGGTTAATAAAACATTTATGGTCATTGATTATGTCAAAAACCAGTTTTCTTGAAAGAAAATACATTTGAAATTATTTAAAGCTTGAATGAACCTTCAAAGTTTAAAGCCATGATAATTGTTATATAATATTTTTACTTATACAGTACTAAAAATTTATCTTTAAAATTTTATGTAATGTATTTCTTGTTGACTTTGAAATTTTTATGTAAATTAAAATACTCTTTTTGTTTGTTGTATTTTTTTCTCAAATATGAATTGGCAAAAACTTTTTTTCATTGGTATATTTTATAATGCTTTTAAGTTAACTGTAAATTTAGATCTCTGATTCTAATTTTATCAAAATTCATAACATTTTCTATCGATTCTAATGATTTTACTTAAGTTGTATTTTGTATTGGTTGAAATCAAATTCACAAAGTAAAAAACTGTCACCCAGTTTTTCTTTGTTGCTGTGATCTTTTACAAAAGCAAAATGCTATTGTAATATTGGATATGGTACATTTCTGTTATCATTAGCCATTAGTTTAATAATTTTTAATTAATATTTCAATGTATTTAAATTCTAGCAAGGAACAGAGTCTACTTGTTCAGAGCAGAGGCATATCTATATACATTCAGTCATTCCAAATGGAGCTGCAGATTTAGATGGAAGAATAAAACCAGGTAAAATTATTACCTACAATTTTCCTTTCATTTTATACTGCATTTTTTGTATTAATACTATGCATTTTGTAAATGTATGTATCTCAGATTCTGAATAGAAAATCATATTATAAAATTGATTTTAGTATTTCATTCCTTCAAAATTTTGGTTTATATAAATAAACTGAAGACTCTTTTGTTTTAAATAAATTCATATGTTAATTTTGCTGAAATTAAAAAGCATGAATTTGAATTCATTCATATTGATAAATACAATTTAACTTTGCAAAGTGTTTTATTGAATTTTAAAATATGGTATACACATTTCTTTTTTTAAATTTGTATATTTTTATTTTTATTATTCTTTTTTGTTGCTCTCAGGTGATAAACTGCTTGAAGTGGACGGTGAACTTCTAGAAAACCTCTCATACCAGGAAGTTGTCACAAAACTTCGAGAAACCTCACAAGTAGCACATCTTGTTTTAGAAAAGGGTAATTTAATTGAGAGTCCACTAGTAGAAAATGAAATTGAATCCAAAAATAATTGTCAGTATTCCAAAAATGGTTATTTATCAAATGTAATTAAACATGATCCAAATAATTCAATCTTACAAAATAGTACTCTGAATAATATTTTCAAATATCCAGAAGGCGTATTTCAAAAAGAAACTGATATTAAAAGAAAAGAGAGCTCAGCAAGTGCTGAAGCATCTTTTGACTTGTACAAAGAAAATGAATCAAATGACCAATCTTATTCATCCTTACCTACTATTACCAATGATCACGAATTTCACAGTGCCAAAGATACCATCTCTGAACTGCATGTAAATTATACTCCAAAGAGAAATTTCCATAACCCATCTAGTCCTACTTATGCCAAAGTTATGAACCTGAATTCTTCAGTGTGTCGATTTCAAAGCCCTTTGACATCATATAATAGTACACCAAATCTAGCTGAGAATTCTGATGAAGAAGACAGAAATGAAATGAATGGTGGTCCTCTATATCGTAATCGCAGTACTGATTGTCTAGCAACTCCACTCTTCTTAAAACCTCATCAAGCTGTATTGGATTTCTGTCAGAATTATTCTTATGTTCGAGGTATGTTTTAGTTTTCTTTTTGTATGCTTAAGTGGTTAATTCACTGTATGGTGGAGGAATTTAATATTTACAAAAATTTGGCTGTTTATTCAGAAAGTAGTTAATGAACCTGATTTTCTAAAGGTTCAGCAAGTAACTTGCATCAAATGCCTGCTGTGCCTATTCGGAAAAAGAAGCTGAAAAAATTGGAAGATATTTATAATTATTGCAATTCAGGTAAATGGAATTTTGGCGTAAACACTTTGGTGGCATTGGAAAATAATTGGATACTATTGTTTAAACCACTAATTTAACAAACTTAACTTTCTCATATTAATTGTGAATACCTATTTGCAATTTCTTCATCTTTAAATCTTTTTCTAATATTTGATAATCTCTAACTTCACATTGCTCAGGTTTTTGTTTCGTCTTTTCAAGATATTTTTCTTTAAATGCAAAGCTAAAGAATTGTGCATTTATTAAAGGTTTGAAATATTTTGTTGAAAAATGCAGTTGCTGAAAAAACTAAGTTTTTAAATTTTTTGTTTCTCTGTTCTATTTGGTAACAAAGAAATTATTTCAGATCACTTCATAAAAATATAAAGAAATAGATTAAATATATTAAATTTTCTGATATTTCCCCCTTGTTTTCATGAAGTTAATTTTAGTAATGTTCTGATAAGTAAAACTTCTTTAAGCACTATTGATGTCAAAATTTCATCAGTGAATTTTTCTCTTCAAATGTTTTTCATGTGATTATTGTTTACAAATTAAAATGTACCAAAAAGAACTGATTTGATTGAGATGGTGGTAAAACAAGGAATGTTTTTCATTTCTTTAATGTATATTGTAGCTATCATGTCACTTACAGGTTGGTTTTCTTTGAAAATATATGAATATTGAATAAATTCAGAAATGGTAATTTAATCTCTTTCAAATTTTTTAGGTGGATTATTTTGTATAAGGGTGCACATTTTAAAAATGAGGAAAAATACATATATTTTTATAACATTTATGATTACACTTTAAGGATTTCAAACTAAAACATATGCTTGAACCTCTTTTCTTTCATTAGATATGAAAAAAATAACTGCAAGTACAATATAATTTAAGCACAATTTTGATGTATGTAAATATTTTTAAAAATAAAATTGGTTTTTCGAGGTCCAATTGTATGAATAAAAGTTTGAAAGTTTCAAATTCGTGTTTGAAACAACATATAAGGAAAAGTAATTTAAGTTAAAAAATACCTATTTTTTATATTTTTTTGAAAGTTATTGAATTTTTTTCTCCAGATAACACATTTCAAGTTGTTATTCAGAAAAGTAGCCGTGGCTTAGGATTGAGCATTTCTGGTGGAGTGGAAGCATTTAATCGAGATCCTTTCTCTCAATTAATTCGAATTCGTAAGCTTTATCCTTTGCAACCTGCTCTAGAATGTGGAAAACTTGCTCTGGGAGATGTCATATTAGAAGTAAATGGTACTAAGATGGTCGGATTGACAAATACTGTAAGTATTACTATTTAAATTAAAAACTGATATAAAATGTCAAAATCTCACTTTATTAAACTGTAAGAATGAATAAATGTTTAAATATGTTGCAAAATACTGGAGTGGTCATGATCATGAACTCATAGCCAGATTGCTTCTGTTGAATCATAGTCTTGAGTTCTAATGCCATTGAAGATGGGATTAAACCTGTCAAACTTTACATTGGTATAGTGTGGAAGTTTGGAAAGTAAAGTACCAGTCCAGATATCATTCTAAACACTTGACCATGCTTCTAAATTATGAGGTCTGTGAGCAAATACCCCTCATGTTGCTTTGAAAATATGTTTATAAAACCATCAATCATCCAAGAATTAAGCAAGAGTTATTTTACATATGTGGTACTCTGAATATATATATATTGGGGGAAATTTTAGAAGGGTATCTAATTATTAAACTCTTAAAGTAAATTTTTAAAGAAAATTACCTAAATTTTAATATAAAAATTGTCTAATATATATTTTAATAAGTATTGGATATATTTTCAATCTAGTGAATTCAAAATTTGATTAACAATATTCATATTTTCTTCAAATTTTATAGTCTTATACAAAAGCCTTTTTTATTTTGTGCATAAAATTTTCCACAAATGCTGCTTTTAATTCTATTTTTGGTGGTCATTTGTAAAATATAAGCTAAAAAGTGCGTACGTTTTCAGATAATTGTCAGAATAATAAACATTTTCTTTTTTATATATATATTATCATTTGTTTCCCTTCTCGCACGTTTTCATATATTGCGAACACAAGGCTGAATGAGTATTAAATTTAGGAAAATTATCAATTCATTTATATGATATTTTAAACTGTCCCTTTCTTTAAGTTTTTTTAATCATTTTATTCACTACGCTCTTAAAAAGTTTTCCTGTTGGATTAAGAAGCTTGTCAGTGATTGTATATCTTAGCTCCCAAAGGATTTCATTTGTCAAACTTTCATTTAATAATTTTTCCACTTTTTCTGATATTAATATCTTAATCCACACAATATTTCTGTATCTATTAATGGTCATTCTAATTTTGTATTAATCATGTATGTGCTTTGTGTTTATGCCTAAATTTTTTTAAGAAATTTTAAAAACTATTTTTTTTTTAAATTTTTTACTTCTTTAGATCAATATTTCTTCTTTTTATCCAATGAGCTGCAGATTGGTATTTACCTCTGCAAATCTAGTACATTCCTTGGGAGCTGGTATCTCTTTTTTAGTATAGCACAATATAGGTGGAATACCAATTGCCACAATGTATTTATGCAATGTATTTTATTTGATGCCCATATACATTTTTGACGTTATTTATAAGAATTTGCTAATTTTTTCTAAAAAAATTGTTTTTATCAAAAGTTTAGTTTGTAAGAATTGTAATTAAACTGCTTGATGATATCTTTATTTATAACTTCTATCTAATTGTTCATTTTCTCATCAATTTTAATATTAAGAACTGAATTTTAAATATTAAGTTATGCAATTATAAATGTGTCCTACAGTTCCTTAGGCATGTAAGAAAGCTCAATAAAATGCTGTAATTTTTTTAATGTTATTAAAAAATTCTTGTTATTAAATTGAAAAATTGTTTTAATTTAATTTATGTATTTGAATCGTCTGCCCCTTCTTTCTTAATTTTCTTGTTATTTATGTATTTAATGTAAAATGTTTATTTTCAATTCATTTTAATTTTGTTAAAAAGGGAGATAAAGTATAACAAATATTTAGATTTTTCTATTTTATTATGTTTCAACTAAGTAAAAAATTTTCTAATTAAAAAGTAGAGAACCCAAAGAAAATATACATTTTTTTAGTATCTTTCTGTTTGGAAGAACAGAAAAATATAATATTTATTGAAAAATACATGTAGAATAGTTTGAAAATTATATTTGTATTTTTAATTGAAATCTTCATTTTTATTGATTTTTTTTTTTAATTTGCAACATTTTGTCCTTTTTTTTAGGAAGCTCTTGAAGTTTTGCGATGTGCTCCTACAGAAGTAGTTTTAAAAGTATTTAGACCTTCTAAATCACTTATTCCTGCTTTTTCTACATTTAAGGTAAACAATTTTTACTATACTCATTTCATAAATGTTTAAAAACTTTTTCTATTAGATTAAAATGGTGTTTGATATGTTTATTTTGTTTAAATTTATTATGTTTAATCAAGTCATTGATACAATTATTGAAAATATGCTGTTGATTAGTCAAGTTTACACAAGTAACCTTCACATGTAATAAAAATATGTAACCTTCATGTCAATAAATTTTTCATGTACTGATCAATTAAAGCAAAAAGCAGGATTTATTTCTCAATGCATTTCTAAGAGAAATATAATCACCAAAAATAGTTTTTTGTGTGCACTGTAATTCTAGGTATTTAGTGTTTTGTATGCAACTTGTACTTGTTATCTGTTTGAATGAAAATAGCATTGAAAACTATAAACCCAGCTTGCAACCTGTTAATCAGAACAGAATTTTATCATAAACTGAGGAGATCCTGTGTAATCAATATATGATTATAATCAAAATTTCTCTTAATTATTTATCATTGAAGATCTGATTTAATTCTAAGTTTGTTATAAGGAAATAATGTCGCAGAAAAGGTGTTTTATTCAGAGAGCTTCTTGTTTATCTTTTCACAATTACTTTAATTAAATATAGGATTACACCACTGAGGTATCTGGATAATCTTTCCTTTCTCTAAAGGTGTTTACTAGCTTTGGTAATCATAGGTGATACCCAGAGATGCTCTAGTTATCATTCTCTATTTTCTACCCTCCCTGTCTTATTTTCTTTCTTTGTCTTGCTTTGGGATTACAAATATTGTGACAATTATTTACTTGATGAACTTGATTACTAGTAAGTTAACAAATAAATGGTCACAGATGGACCAAGTATTGCCCTAGCACCAATAATCAGATCTATATTGTAATTCGTATATTTTTTTGTTAAGTTTTCATTGTTTGTTAGATATTCGTTAACTTTTTATCAGAAACAAACTTTAAATTGTAAATTATCTTTCTGGTGTTAATCTTCAACTTTGAAAATAAAATTAGAACTGTTGTTTTTCAATGAATATTATTTACAGTTTTAAATGTTTGAATGATATAAGTAATATCTATATACCCTTTTCCTGTGATTGTAGTTAAAATGTGATTGAGTAATCTGTCTATTGCAGGGAGGAATTTGGCCATTTTTCGATTCTTCGTCTAGTTCTGCTAGCAGTTCTCTTTCTCGCACTGAAGCTAATTCATATAATTTTGAGACAGGAGTGAGTAGTTTTTTTTTTTGCATTAATTATTTTTCATATCTAAATCTAGCATTCTGATCTCTTTTTCAGAGTATATATTCATTAAAAATGTATATTAATATTGATAAGTAATTAGTATATTGATACAAAGTGTACACAAAGAAAATATATTTTACAATGCATTCAAACAGGAAGTGTTTCTTTTTTTTAAATCTTTCATTTTATTCAGATTTTATTTACAAATTTTATCTAATTGTAAGAAAAATTCATAACTAAGAAAAGTTTTTAGTATTACATCTAAGCAGTTGTTAAATTTTGCATTTTATTAATTACGAATATTTTAATTTTATTGAGGTAAAAGATGAATGTGTGTTTTGATGAGGCTTTGCATTTATTTTACGAGAGAAAAATTGCTTCTATCATTTTTTAATACATTATAATTTATTATAAAAATTACCTATTACAACTAGTGGCATTGTTCTTTTTTCAGGAATTTGAAGTTACCCTCGTAAAAAGGGGAGGTAGCTTGGGTTTTACTATCTCAAAAATTGATGGTCCTCCTGTAAATCCTGAAGAAGGGATATATGTAAAGGCCTTAGTAAGGGAACCTGCTGTATCTGATGGCAGAATTCAACCTGGAGATAGAATCTTAAAGGTAAAACTTTTATGATGTGAAGAATCTGTCAGTTTTATCTATTAAAGGCATTAAATATTTTTAATGTTTTTAACTTCATTTATTAGGGTTTCAACATTTATAATAAATGTATATTCTAACATACTTTGAACAAAACATGATTAATGGAAATTGAAATTCCAAATAATCTTGTACAACCTTTTTGTACTCAAAACTTTTTGCATAAAATTTACCACTGTTGAATTCTAATTAATTTGGATGTTTTTTTTTTGTAAGTACTTAAGTAATGTATGCATTCTAAAGAAGTTTTTTTAACATTTAAAGTTGTTTTTTATAATTGAAGTGCATAAGTATTTAAGAAATAAAAAAAAATTTTAAACAAAATAATTCCTTTGTAGTTATGCCATATGGAGATAGTTCTCAAATATTATTTAATCTTAAATTTGTTATGTTATATTCAATTTATAATATTTAAATGCATTATGTATATGTTGTATGTATTAATTATACATAACTAAACTGAGTACCAATTTTAATAACTTGTCCTTTCACTTGCAGGTTAATGGAACTCCAGTATCATCTATGTCTCATGCAGAGGCAATAGAGTTTATGCGAAATACACCAAACTCTGTTACTCTAACGTTGTCCCGTATAGAACCTCCACTGACTCCTGGATATATGGATGCAGAGTATTCCAGATCTAAACCACTCCGATGGGAAGCTGTTGGATTGATAAATGATCGCTTAAAACAGAAAAAGAATTGTGAAGAAAATGGGACTCCTACCAGAAAAATAAAAAGAAAGCTTGGTAGAATCTCCAATGCACCAAGTAATTCATCCACTGAAAGTGAGAGTACTCATTCATCCAGCAGTCAAGAACATGTTATTGCTGAAAGTGTTGAACCAAATGATTCAATTGAAGATTTAAATCTAGAAGGTGCTGGACTCCAAAGGAATCAAAGACCAAAATCCCTGGATATGTTGAATTCATCTGATCGTAAAAGATGTCCTGCATTTACAGATGAGGAGAGCTTCCATCGACAGTCCAGTGTTATGTGTTCAAATGCTGATTCTAAGAATAAAAATGAAGAGCATGAGAATGCAAGCTCATCTGAAAAAGCAGGAAAGAATTTATTAAAGTGGAGAGGCAGCACTTTACCTCATACTGATGAAACTGATAAACCTGATATTAGTCTTGACAAATGTTCTACCTCAATTATAAGTCTTGAAAATGAAACATCTATTGAATCAACATCAGATGATGAGAAACCTATACCTTTTCCAAGGACAACTAGTTGCTCAAATTATTGGGTGAGTTTTTATCCTTCTCACCATATTTTCTTATTATTCATGGAAATAAGAGAAAATTTTGCTATAGTTATTTTTTAAATGTTTTTTAATATTATTTTGACTGTCCCAAATATTTCTTTAGCTATGACAGGCAGAAAAGTATTTAATGTTTATTATATATATAAATTTACTAGCTGTTACCCGCCCGCTTCGCTGGGTATTTCATGATGTTTTATAAATTTTTACTGCTTATATATATGTGTATAAATTATTGATATCTAAGTCCTAGCATTAAGAATTCGATTGAATTGAAAAATATACTTATACCTGTAACTGTCACCTGTTGATAAAAAAAAGGGCAGAACTCATCTAATTTGTATTTTCTAAAAATCTCTAAAATTGAAGCATAGAATGATGTTTGCTCTTTCGTAACTCAAAAACCAAGTGGATTCTCGCAAAACCAATTTTCGGTGGATCTCTACTCCATAAATTGAACATGCAAGCCAAATTTCAAGTCTAAATCTAACAGAAAAAAGCAAAAGTTTTACTATAAATATCCCCGTAATCCCGTTGAGAGCCGTTTTCCAAAATTACAGCTCTTAGCGGATTTCAATTCAACAAAAGAAAAATGCAAACCAAATTTCATTATTATAGTCCTTGTAGCTCGAAAAAGTAATTTTTTTTTGTCAATACGTCCCAGTAACCCCCTTCAACCCCCCAGAACTCTTGATTTGCTTAAAATTTATTCTTAGTGGATCCCTATTCAACAAAAGAAACATGCTTAACAAATTTCAAGTATATGGATCTAACAATTAAAAACAGGAATTTTTTTCTGTACTTCTGAACTCCTCTTGACCCCTCGCAAACATCTTTGGGGGTCAATTTTCATTTTACTCTTTGTTAGAGGAACTCTATTTCATGAAAGGAACATGCCTACCAATTTTCAAGCAGGATGATCAAGTAGTTTAAAAATGGAAATATTTATCGATTACGCCTCTTAATCTCCCGTAATTAAACTTGGTAATTGATATTCGCGAAACCCATTTTGTAGCGGTTCTCTACTTTACGAAAGGAATCTGCTTATCAAATTTCAAGACTGCACGTCTAACAGTTTAAAAATGGGGATAATTGTCTATAACGCCACTTGAGCCCCCGCAACGCCACTTCTGGGTCTGTTTTCACAAAACCCATTTTGTAGGGGAATTGCACTCTATGAAAGGAATCTGCTTAGCAAAATTTGAAGTCTGTGCGTCCAATTAATTAAAAATGCAAAAAAATTATCAATAACGCCCCTTGAACCCCCGCAACACCACCTAGGGGTCGATTTTCACAAAACACATTTTGCAGTGTATTTCTATCCTATGAGAGGAATCTGCTAACCAAATTTCAAGACTGTGAGTCTAATAGTTTAAAAAAAGAAATAATTATTTATATCTGCTCTTAACCCCCCGCAACACCCCTTGGGGATCAATTTTCTCCAAACCCGTTTTGTAACGGATATTTACTCCATGAAAGAAACATTCCTTCCAATTTTCAAGCAGGTAGGTCAAATAGTTTAAAAACGAAAATATTTATCTCTTACGCCACTTATTCCCCTGCAACGCCACTTAGAGGTCTGTTTTCACAAAACCTTCTTATAGCTGATCTCTACTCTATGAAAGAAATCTCTTTATCAAATATAAAGACTGTGCGTCTAATAGTTTAAAAATGGAAATAATTATGGAACGCCCCTTAAGTCCCCTCAACGCCACTTGGGGCCAATTTTCACGAAACCCATTTTTAGCGTATCTCTACCCTATGAGAGGAATCTGCTTACTAAGTTTCAAGACTGTACGTCTAATAACTTAAAAATACTAATTTATAATGCCCCTTAAACCCCCCGCCCCCGCAACACCCTTTGGGGGTCAATTTTCCCAAAACCCATTTTGTAGCGGATATTTACTCCAGGAAAGAAACTTACCTACCAATTTTCAAGCAGGTAGGTGAAGTAGTTTAAAAACGGATATATTTATCTATTACACCCCTTAATCCCCGCAACGCCACTTAGAAGTCTGTTTTCACAAAACCCGTTTTGTAACTGATCATTATTCTACGAAAGGAAGCTATATATCAAATTTAAAGACAGTGCGTCAAATAGTTTTAAAATGGAAATAATTATCTATAACGCCCCCTAAGCCCCTGCAACGCCACTTGGGTTCGATTTTCAGCAAACTCATTTAGTAGAGGATCTCTACTCTCTGAAAGGAATCCGCTTACCCAATTTCAAGATTGTACATCAAGTAGTTTAAACATGGAAACAATTATTAAAGCCTTAACCCCCCGTAACGCCCCTTGCGTTTCGAATTTCGGAAAATCCTTTCTTAGCTGATGTCTACTCTATCAAAGGAACATGTCTACCAAATTTCAAGTCTGTAGGTTGAATAGTTCCAGAGATTTCGTGATTAGTCAGTCAGTCAGTGAGTGAGTCGCTTTTCTCCTTTATATATATAGATATACACACACAAACACAGTCAAACTTCAATTTATACTTTTACAACAATACTTTTACTTTATAATATTTATACTTAATAAACCACACACACATATAACAAATTTTAAATTCATAAATACTGTAAATTATTATAAAAAGTAATTATTTACACTTTTTTGTTGTAAATTAATATCTATTTAATTAATATATATTATTTATTAAAATGAAATCTGTGCAAGGAAAAGAAGAAAAAGGTTTTTTGTGATACCATCATAATTTTATTTATACATAGGTTTAGTTAGTAAAAATGGGTCATAAAAAGTTTAATTTAACTGAAGAGAAGCATCAAAAATGAACTTTGGGGGGGGGGGGGTCGAGAACAAATGAAGAAAGTATAGAAAGAGAAATTTATGATGGTGAGACTTTGCATGAACTAGAGTAAAATAAGTTAAACATGACAATGTATGGCAAATTTTTCTGTTTACAATATACTGAAAAAAGAACTACATAATACATGTAAATTACAGTTTTTCAATTTGAGCAATGACTATGAACAGTTATATAATTTGTACAATGGGGGGGGGGTAGTTTTATTAAAATTCATTTATTTTAATGACTTTTTCTAATTTTAAGCCTGAGAGTAATTTGAAACAAATTTTTATAACCAGTAATTTTAAAGATTTAGCTCATGCAACCTTAAATTTAATTACTGTGTAAAGTATTTTGTTTGAAAAAATGTTTTCTGTCTTAATGCATCTTGCATCATTGGAATGCACCCTTACCCCTTTAGGCATATTTCCTTCAAACTGTTTGTTTGAAGGAAATTGTTTGAAATGATTTAATCATTGCATCATACGAAGGTTCAGACATATTTTAAAAATAGGGAGGGAAAAAAATTGAATCACACAAGTGAAAAAGTTTATTAAATAGAAAATGCACTTCACTATTTGATGGTTCTTACTTTCCGAGCAACCCATCCCTCCAATTGAAGGCGACCTGCTCGACCAATAGGGAGAGTGGCTCTTGCCCTCTCCAACCCTGTTCTAATTCTTCAATCGCCAGCATTTCACCAACCTCTAGGACATACTCACTAACGAAACGCAGCTTTCCAATTGGACGAGCGCACTGTGCCTCAAAACAGTTTAAATTGTCACCCTTTTCTCATCCCATTCAGTCAACGGTCAAGGTGCCGGGCTTTCCCGGTTGCCAAGTTTGTTGACCCGACTCCCAATGATTAAGTTGGGTGTATGCTAGCCTCTGGCAACGGAGCTAGCCACGGTCGACTTAGCATTCCACTCTTATACCAAACACCCCAACACAAAAAAAAAATAGCTCCAGCAATTTTTCTTTATATTTTTATTATTTCAGGTCGCAATCGAACGTACTTTTCTTAATTTTAATTTATTTTTAATTCTTCGTTTTTAAATTTCCCCCACCTTTCGCTAAACATGGCAAGTGTAATTTTTAATGCTCACTCAAATTCAAGATAGGGGAGGAAGACCTCATCAGAGATCATGTGCCCAATGACCATTCTACCATTTGGTGGTTATTTTACAAAGAAAATTGCAAAATATTGTTGGTTCTGGAAAAAAGTTCCCAAAAATAGAGGCTCAGAAAATGGAGATCCAACTGTATACATATTTAAATTTGTACGTTAATTATTAGCTATGTTCTACTATTAGCTTTTCTTCTGTGTTGCTCATATGTGTATTCTGCTTCTGATATATAGTTAGTGATTTCATACATTAATGTAATATAGAAGTAATTTTATACAAAGTAGTGCCATACAGTAATAGATATGAAATGCTTTTATTATCGTAGATGCAAACACTTATATTCCCTCAAAATAATTATCTCTCATTTCTACCATCTTCTGCCAAGTGGCAGGAAGGTGTCATGCACCATTCAGCTCATATGCTTTTATTGATGTGCTGCAGTGATCTTCCTATAGCACAAATTATCTTCTCTTTACTGTTGAAATTGATCCTTTGTAGTGGTTCTTTCATTTTGGTGAAGATATTGTAGTCACACAAACTTTGTATTGGGTAAGTAGCAAATGTTCCAGTATCTTCTTCTGCAACCATTGCAAGAGGTTAGTAATAGAGTTTGTACTGTGTCTCTGCATTGTCATAGCCTATGACCATTGAATTTAATTCTCCTCTATGACTCATAGAGTTATAGGGGGTTAAATTCCATAATGTTACTTTTTTCTGAGGAGTTTACAATGGTTGGCAGCATCAACATTTTGTCCTTCAGGTGCAGTATCACTCTGTGGATGTTATATGCAATGATGAACATCATCCTCAGATGTTAGTGCTTCACTTCTCTTCTTTATATATGGTGAATCGGTATTCATTGGTACATAAGAGGGGACCCTTGTTGTTTAATCCATTATGACAATCAATCCAATGAAACTTTAACCTTCCCTTTGATATTAATTCAAAGAATCTTGTGCAAGTGCATAAAAGTGCTTATGTTGCATCTCGGATAATGGGTAACCATGTTGTGGAATTTTGCAATGTCCAAAGACGTTATGTAGAAGATGGGGCACAATTTTGTGACATTTGCCTATCTCAGCTGTAATTAAATCATTGATGAGCTGAATTATTTTTAAGTCATTCACACATACACACACATAATGATCATCCCTTCCTTCAGTTTCACCCATCTAGTTTCACCATCAGTTCCCCAGTTTCACCATTGTGCTATTGTATGTGGCAACACAGCATCACCACAGGCATTTTATGGGCCTTGATAATAGTTTTGTTCCTACTTTATTAACATATTGTATAAGGGACTTTCTCTTTCACTCTACAGTTCAAATTGTCTCACAATACTACTGAATCGAAAATTGCTTGTTATCTTGCCTTCATTTTAATATTTTTTTTATCAGCCCAGAAGATGCCAATGCTATCTGGTATGCTTTATTCAAAGTAAGATATTGTTGGATTATGAACTGAAGTTACTCCAATTTTTTTTTCAGTATTTGTTATTTATGTTAATATATTTTACTTGTCATATACATTTTTATTTTCTTGTAAAATATCTGGCAACAGATTTTTCTGTTTTATTCACTATCTACAAGTACAGTGGTGTTAAAATATCCTGAATGCACTCAATTTTTTATCTAGTTTTTAATGTTTGACTTAATTTTTCATTATGAAGAAATTATCCTATTGTCTTAAATATCATTATTAGCTTTAATGTATTTTTCCATGCTGATTTTAAATCTGTTTGTAAAAGTTATGTAAAGTAAATTGTTTTTTCAACCAATGAAATGCTCCATTAATCCAACCAATTAGAGAGCAGTAGTGATGAAGGGTGAAAACAGAATTAGCAAAATATTTTAGTGTATTGAAAGTAGTTGTCTGTTGCAGTTTTAAGTGCATAGATGGATAATATTGGAATTATAGGTAAATTTTCCTTTCAGCATTATGATAAAAGACATAAAATAATATTTTTTGAAGAAAGAAGGGTATTCTATGCTTGTTTGTGCACCAAATTGCCACTGAAGTAACATGTGACCTTCCTACTGCCGTGAGAATGAAAAAATATTCTAAATAAATTCTATTGTGAACAAAAAGCTATCTGGACAATCCAAGAAAAACAGCTTTACATGAAGATAGGATATTGCATACGATTTCATTTAAAATAAATGATTTAATTCACCACAAATTTTGAAATAATGGATTTTGACATTGAATATAAATGTGCAACCCCAAATTGTGAGAGGATTACAAGGCTTCAATGCTAACCCAAAATCGTTACTTACTGATTGGCATGGACAAAGGATCATTCATTATAGACCTTTAAAGACTTAGAAAAGGTAATATTTAAGGATGAAAGTCAGCTTTGCATTTTAGGTAACAAATATAGTGCCTATGTAAGATGACGCATTCATAAACAATTTAACCCTCAGTGTCTGAAGCCCAGAATAAAGCATCTGATGGAAGTATTTATATGGGGCTATTTTTTTATGTTGTTGTAAGACTTCACATCATGAGAAGAACAGTGAAAACCAGGTAATAATGCAATATAAATTGCTACAAACAGCAAGAGATCCTTTAGAAAAGCAGTCATGAATTTTTCTGGACAATTATGCTTCATGTCACCATGTAAAGGTTGTTCAGAAAGGGTTCGAAGACAATACTGTGAATATATAGAATGAGCTGACCGGGACAATCTTCAGATCTTAATTCTGTAAAGAACCTATGGCATAAAATTGGTTATATTTGAAAGAAAAACCTTCATACAAACGAGTTATTTGAATCTTTGATATTTTCTATCAACCATGTGGTCATAAAAATTTTTTTTGTGAAATTAGTGTATTTCATGCCAAAAAAGGTGTAGAGCCATAATTAAAGCAAATGGCTGGTTCATAAAATGTTGATGTTCAAACACGTAACAATCATGTAATTTTTAAAATGCATGTTAAATGTATCATACATTGTACTTTTTTCCCCTCATTATTCTACTGTGCATAATGTTTCTCCAAACTGTGTTATTCTGTATATACTACACATTCTTGTATCCAGAAAGCTGTAGTGAAAAAAATATTTGTCTAATTGAAAAATTGGTAACAGTTTTGAAACCTTAGGATACATTAGAATCAATACAAATAATTAAGATAGTACATTAATTTTATAACAAAAAATTAAATCAAACACAAAAATTAGGCAAAAAAAGGAGTATGTTCAGAACTCTCTCTTTTTGCCGCCACTGCATGTATGAATTAAATCGTGGAATAAAGTTAGATAGGTTAAAGCCTTTTTTGTTAGATTCTTGTGTATGTTGAAATTCCATTTTTTACTAATCAATTCAATGCTATTCCTTCCTGATTCATCTGCAACTACTGTTCTCTAAAATTTATTAGAGGAGCTTGTACCTCAATTTCAAACTTACAGTCTGCTAATTTGATTTAGGTGAGAATCTATGTCCCACAGGTATTGCCTCTACTTTTTATCTAAACCTTGTATATTAATTTTTCCTGTAATAAAGCAAGTCAAAAAGTCACCTAAATTAACGTCATTCACCCTGTGATATGTGCTATAGTCATTTTGAAGATGTTTGTCTTAATTTGAATGTTTGGAGAAATGACTTTACCCTTATCTTCCAGTGCCCTGAATAAGTTTTTTCTAAAATGAATATAGGCTGCAGTCATTGAGTAATCATGGTCACAATGCCAGAGTGTTGTTACCATTGATTCATAGTTCAAGTCCTGATGCTTGTTAAATTTGTCGAAGTTCTTGCTTTATTGTGGAAGTTTAGAATGAAATACCAGGGGGCTCAAGAACTACCGTTTTTGGCCATGATTTATAGATATAAGTTCCATGGCCAATAAACCTTGTGTTGCTTCTTAGTACAACTTTAATCAACAACCAGTCAGTTCAAAGGGATATTCAATTAAGATAAAACATAATTTTAGTTATGAATATCATTATTTTATGAATTAGCATACAATTAAAGGCAGCAGGCATGTTCTAGGTATTGTCAAAGTGATAATTTTTCTACATGCATTTATCAATTTTATTCTATAAAACTGACCCTCAACAATACATTTTCATGAAAAAATTTCTGAAACCAAACTAAACTTTTTGCTTAAATAACTGAATTGTACTTCCCTCCTTCCTAGGTGCACACATTTGATGTGGAGCTGGATAGAGGCTGGCATGGTCGTTTGGGTTTTAGTTTATGTGACCCACCTCCTGATTCACCAGACTCTCCAAAAAACATATTACCAAAAGCTGCTGAAGTGAAAGCGGTTTATCCTGGCAGCCTTGCTGACAAGGATGGTAGAATAAAAGTTGGAGATCGCTTGATTCATATAGTAGGTCACAAATTTTGTCTTGGTGTGTTCCTTTTACTGTTACTTTTTACTTGCTTTATTCAAAAGCAAAAATGAATTTATTGGAATGATTATTAAAATATTACTTTATTAGTTGAAATATGAAAATATAAATATACTTTCTATCTTGAAATTTATAAGAAATATTTTAACAGTGTGATTTTGATGAAAATAATAATGGTTACTTTCAAAAATGAATGTAGAACATTGCAACTTTTTTTAATGTGAAATGTCTTTTTAAATAAGTGAATTTTTTACTCTACATTTTGTTTAAAAAGATATTCGAACTTAAAAACATTCAGTAGTTTAACATTTTAAATATAAAACTTTAAAAAGGATAGTTGCAAAAATATTTAAAAATTGGAAAATTTGCTGGAAAATATTACTAATGAAAGCAATATTTTCCAGTTTAAAAATTCATAGGTAACAACTTTTTTTTGGCATTATTTTCTACATTTGGATATATAAAAAAAAACATGTATATGGTTATAATGAAAAAAAGTTGTGTATGTGTAACGAATTTCAAATATAATTTTAAAAAATTAAGTGTATTAAATGTTATTTTCATGGACAAACAAAATTCTCAGCTTCCATATTAATTGTTCAAAACATTTATCATGAAATTTTTAATGAGTAATTTATAAATTATTATGCATTATTTAAAGAATCATTTATTAACTTTTCTCTTTCCGAGTAATAAAAATATATTTGTTTCTGTCGGAACGGTTTTTCCAGTTTTCATATTATTGAACAGAACTTATTTCGTTGGTTTTTTAATGATTCATTTTTCTTTTCAGCTGAACAGAGAATGTCTGCTAAATAAATCTGCTCCTGAAGTTATTGAAATCCTTAGAAGAACAGGAGGCTTAATTAAAATGGTATTTTGTCGGTAAGTTATTATTTTGACTTTTATTTTATTTATCAATTGTATCAGTATGAGTGCATAAAACTCATACTGAAACTTAAAAAAATTAAATAAAAAATCATGTATTTTTTTATAAAATTTACAATCAAATAAGTTAGATACAAAGAAAACATTTGGTAATTAATGTATCCTCCACTAATTACTACTGAAGAAAAATTTGGTTAATTGAAAGTTAAAACTCAATGACTTCTTATTTTTTAATTGTTACCTAAATAGCAAATGCTGACTAGGTAGGGAAATTTATTTGAATTTCCACTACTAAAACAGAGTATTAAGTTTTTCATAGGAAAAGTATTATTTTGATATTTTGAAATTTTTATCCCTTTAAAGAAGAAAAATTTCTTAAAATATTAAATCAAAAAATTCACCTCTAAATATTCTAAAATCAATTTTATGCAAAAAATTTGTTCACATTTATATATGTGAGCAAATGTCACTTTTTACTAGTTATTATTTTTAATATTTAATGATTTCAGTTTTGTATAAATATTTACTATGTTTCTTAATGGGATGAAATTTGCTTATTTACAAAATTCAGGTGTCGATGACAAGAATTCATAATGAAGCTTTCTGAATTAAATCAATTTTACAAAGTTTGGAGATTGTCTATCACATTTTTCTCGTCTTATTCCTTTAATTTTTTTTTAAATAAAAACTTCAAGTTTTCTTCATTTGTATCTACTTTAGGCACTCTCTTGATTAGCTTTCTCAAGATAAAAATTTGCCACTTAGTGAAATAGCCAGCCAGAACTGAAAAACAAATAATACATTGAAAAAAAATTTAATAAAATGATCAGAGAGAAAAAATGCACAATCATATTTGTTGGAAAAACTAGTTTTAAACGAAACTACTGAGGTCTATTATGTCTTGGAAAGAGCATATTTATTGGGGTAGGGGGAACTCAGTACAGAGGTATTGCTCATTCATCTTTTTGGAAATGTTCTAGATTAATTTTTTAAAATTATTTTACCAATAAAATCATTATAAATTATTGTAAATGAGCAAAAATAACCATATGCATTTCTCAAAGTTCTTTCATGTAAGGTGCATTTAATCAAAAAGTATAAAAGGCTATTTAAAAGGCATGGCAGTGATGAATTGCTTCCTCTGTGAAGAGTATTACTACTTTAAGAAAAGCAGAAACACTCATCAATTGCTGAGTACCGAATTTTTTAACATTTCTTTTATGTTCTCCTTGCAAATACATTAATAGTATCTGTTTTTTTTTTCAGGTTAGAGAAGCGAACATGAATGTCAACTCAAGTAATTCCCTTCTAGTCAAAGGTTGTAGCAATTAGTCTCAGATTTACAGGTCTTTATATTGCCATACTTGTTTCATCAATGAACAGCAAGGATAGCATTTTACAGAATCTCATGAAAGTTGCTTGTATATTTCCATTGCCATTTCTTTGTTTTGTAAAAAGATTTCCACTTGGATATGATGCATTTAAAAAATTGTCAATGATTTAAGAAATTAGTATCCCCTCAAAGTATTGTTTTTAGTAATTTTCTTCCACCAAATATATTTTGCACATTATCAGAACATTTAAATAATTGCACAGTTATACTAGACTTACCAAAAATATGATTCTGTCTACTTTATGCATCAGTATTTCTTTATGTAAAGTATTTATTATTTTGTAAAATGTATATTATGTATATCTTTAAAAATATTTTTTTACAATGTATAAAATATTCATGTGCTCTTAGTCCTTCTGTTAACAAGCTTTAACTATAACGTTAAAAGCACCGTCCATGGAAAATCTATGTGATAATACTTTTTATGCCTTATATATATTCTATACAAATTTACTCTGTACCATATATATTCGATAAAATATAATGTTATGTAATGCAATATACATTAGACCTGACATATTCTATAAAATATATATTCTGCACCTTAAATATTAAGCAATAAAAAAATATTGCTCTATACTTTTCAAGAAAGAGGTTTCTTAGAAATGTTTCACATATGAAACTAATTATAGTGCTATGAAATATTTTTTGTATGAAAATTATTTTCAACAATAAAAATTATACTATATTGATCTATAGATATTTTCTTTTCATGGTATTTACTTTATTTCATTTAAATATTTTAATGCATGTATTGCACTCTATCTTTACCTATATTAGAATTCTTTCACAATTTTATGATGAATGAAATGCTTATTCTAATTCATCTCTACTCTATTCAAGTACTTTGCTGATATTTCTCTAACTGCATAAATGGAATGTGAATAATAATTTGAATTATGGATGGGTTTAGAGAAATGAATCCTTATGCATGCATACTCTATTCACAGAAAATTATTACACATTCTTTACATATATTCTCATAAGTATACATCTGTTTATATTTTTTGTAACTGATTGCATAATTTTTGAAGAATTTTTCCTGGGGGAAAAGATTTTTTATACATTCACTGAAGAGTGTAGGACTAAATGTCATTTAAAATCTGTTCGCGTAATTCTTAAATCTCTAGTAAAAGTAATTCACTTATCATTGTTTCTAAGCACTTCATATATCCTTAAATATATGTTAAAATACTTTTCTGTATGTATTCATTCCAAATTCATTTTGTCATTAATTGAACATATATTGTTTTGAATATTGCTCTAGTTTTTCAAGTTGTTACAAAATAAGTGATAATAAATAAAGGAATTCATTGTTGTAGTTTGGTTTGCATTTCATTCTTAATTACATTTCACATGTGTTTTTTTTTCTTCTTTAGACGTTTTTTAAGTCTTTTAAGCTGTTATTTGGAAGCTTATAACATATTTAACTTCTAAAAAGGTAATAATTTATATACTAGTGTTTTTTTAGTGAAAGTTTCAGTATGAAAATTAAATAGATCTTTCATTCTTTGTAGTACAATGGATTATTTTGATTTAACTTTTCCAAGAATATGAAAGATGTTACATTTAAGGGGGTTCACCCATGTGATGGCTTGTTTCTTAAACATTCGTAGAAATTTTTTTTTTTTGACGACCATTAAAAAGAGATAGAATTTTAAGTTTTTCATCATTTATTTATATGTATTTTAGGAGTATGTATATAAATGTTTAGCCAAAAATATCCCATAGAACGCAAGTTATAGCACTCTGAACACACCCTCCTTGAAATAAATTGACGCTCACTTCCTCCACGATTCTGGCTGATTGGCTTATCTGTAATAAAAGAAATTAATGTCGCTTTAATCTATAAGCTTAAATGCACAGCATGGACTATACTCAATTGAAAATATCAAAAATTGGATTTTTGGTAGACCTCTGAAGAAAAACTTTCGAATTTCATGGTTTTTTTTGTTTTTGTTATAAAAAATAGAAATATTTTGAATTTTGGAATGATCCTAGTCCATTTGGTGCATGTACATGTGTTGAGTCTACCCCATAAATTTGAAGTCTTTGGGTCCAACCGTTCTTGAGATATGATGGAGGAAAGTTTGAAAAATACAGTTTTGAGAAAAACGCATTTAAAGTTTCAAGTCCGATTAAAACACGAAGAAAATCTTAACTTAGCACTACGAACAGCTGCTCTGCTAACACCTGCTTCTTTATAATGACTTCGAATTTTAAAAAATCACTTTACCACCAATCATATTCTAGACATAAGAAAGCAATTTATGGGGGGGGGGGGTTGAACCCATCACATGGGTGAACCCTTTTAATTTGTATTTTATTTTATATTTTAATGTAAAATTGTTTAATTTTTCTGTAGTGCCCTGTTCCTAACTTGCAAATCAGTGCTGGTTAATGGCTACTTAAGTATATAGATGGAAATCTGACTTGAATTCTTGAGTTGTTGTCATTTAACATGATGTAACGAATCTTTAATGCAGGAAAGTAGTTCTGGTTTATTCTGCTGCTTGTTAAATATCAGGCCCCAAAGTTTTAATGTGTCGTGAAAATTAGTTGAGAATATATATATATATATAGTGACATAAATATTAATTTATAATTTAATAAATATTTAATAACATTTCTAACTTATGAGGTCCTTTGTCAATAGTTCATTGTGCTCTTCTGGAACAGACTACCAAATATGTTTATATAATTATTCATTTTTCATACAAAAAATTTTGCTAATGCTAAACTATAAAGGTGTTGAACTCATGTATTCTTCCTAAAAAAGTACTTATTACAAACAAGGAGATTGTTTTAAATTAGCTTTACCAAGGAAAATGGGAGTTGCAAAGGATACACTTATATTATGATTTAATTACTTATTATTAAACGTAAACTTTGAGTATCCTTGAAAATAACACTAAAAGGTTTATTTGTGCTCCGTGTACAAGTATATAATTTTTGGATAAATTATACTGTTAGGACTTCAGTATTTCCTTCCTACTTATGGTCAAAAATTTATATTGGTTGATAATTTCTTTTCCTTTAAAAAAATATGCATTGTTAGGTTTTTGGAACATTTTTGTTTTATTAGTGTAATAGAGAATTGATTAACGCCAGAGCCTTTCAAAACCTATTTCTGTAAATGTCTTTTTGGAAGTATATGCTCTTATATATATATAAATAATAACATGATAAAAATTCATGCTTTGAGATTTGACATATACTTTAAAGAAACATGAGTATTGGCAATGAACCCTGCAATTTTGAACTGGTCAAGTAATGAGGGCTGTGTCTGAGCTGGTACATGACTCTTCAAATTTCTGCACTTTGCAGAAAAGTAGTATGAAAGCACTGGTGTATCTAGCTCTGAGGGGGCCCTGTATCAAAATTCCTTCAGGGACCTTTTTTAGTAGATATGGGAGAATAGATCAGGACCATTTTTAGAAAATAGATATGGGATCTCTGTTAGTGGGACTGTACTTACACATGCTGAGGCCCCTGTGGCTTGGGAGTCCTGTATCATTGATATGGTAGTATCTACGCCCCTGTATGAAGGGAAAATAAGATACATCTGTAAAAAAGGGAAAAGTTAAACCTTCAATTGCCACACTTTACCTTTATGTATCAGCCTAATATCATAAACCCCCAAGATTTTGAACATCCCTTCCTGACCCCCAACTCATGGTTCAGTGATTTAAAGGTTCCTTGATAATTCTAAGACTGCCTCTGCTACTTATTTTTGCACGTGTGTTTCTACTATTCTTTGAAAATATTATGTTGCTATGCAGTTGCAATCAATTAAAAAAACTGAGTATTCTTGACCGAAATACGTGTTCTAGTAGCGTTTTTTTCTTTGGTGATCGTGTCTGGGATGGGGCATCTAAAATTTTCCATGAGGCCTTTCAGAGTCTGTAAAAAAGGAAAAACTAATTTGAGAGACCTTCGCGGGCACCCTAAAAAGGCTCTGGGGTACACGAACCACAGTTTAAGCTGATTTAAGCTCCCTTGTCACTTTGCTGGGCTCGAAGTTACCCGGTTAATAGAATAACGTACTTGTAACTGTGATTTTGAGTCTCGTTCTTCAAAAGATCGTAGTTTAGTGGAGTTCAAACTATTCACCTAGGTTAGTGGAGTCAATACTGTACTTTTAATTTACCAAACTACGGGTATGTGTGTGTAGAAATAAATACACTGGAAGTTTAAACGAAGAAATTACTGTGGTCTAGTTAGGGATAGAGGGTCGGCAGCTGTCTAGTGGTTAAGTTCGCAACCTTAAGTTCGAATCTTGATTCCAATGAAAATCCATCTTTCAGAATCATGGAAAATCTGCTTTCCAAGCACTTCAGCCGGTTATCGGCAAAGGCTGTCTCAGTCAGCTTAGAGTCTAAGCTAACATAGCATCAAATAAATCAAGATGGTCTAAGCCTTAGACCATCTTGATTTATTTGATGCTATGTTCTTCAGATCGATTAACTCCCATGTCCTTCAACCACTTTTCTACTTTATCCATCCACCTTGTTCTCGGTCTTTCTCTTTTCCTTTTTCAATCTAGAGTTTGGAAAGTTATTTTCTTAACAGGATTTCTATCGCTATATTAAAGTATATGCTCCAGCCACCTTATTCGTGAAGCCTGACTATGTTGGGTTCTCTGTATTTCGATCGAAGTTTAAGGTTGTATCGTATTCTCCAGATTCCATTTGCTCTAACTACACCAAAAAATTTTCGTAAGATTTTTCTCTCGAAAATCATTAGTTTATCTTCGTCTTCTTTGTTAATTGTCCAGCACTCGCTGCAGTATAAAACAATTGGTCTTGTCTCACTATATTTTTGTTTTGCTACTATGTATTTAGATTTAAACTGGTTTCGGCAATCCGTGATAACATCTGTTATCTATCTTGATTCTATTTTTTATTTCAATTTTTATGTCGTTACTATTATTTACAATTGTATCTATTTAAATTGATTCACTTGTTCAAATTCATATTCATTAATTAGCGGTTGTAGATTTGAGATTCTGTTTGCTATATATATTCCGTCTGGCTTTTACTTCCTCAGATTTCTGAAGAATGAGTTTTTTTACTGAGTTAGTTTGTTAGCCTCACGGCCAACCTCGAGAATCAGGTCCTGTTTAGTCACCTCTTACGACACACAAGGACTACGTTGGGACTATTCTTTCACACCCGGTCACCACACGAGTGATTATAGAAAATATTATTCGCTAAATTCATCCTAGAACCTAAGTCCTCGCATGACGAGGTGTGAAAGCTCAGCAACAGTTCAGATGTCACCATCGAGACTACTTAAAAGGGATTCAAAAGAACAGGGACGTTTTAAGGCATGGGCCCAGGTCCTTGTTCACAATGGAGTCTTGACTCAGCATAAATAAGATCAGGATTCGAATAAATCCTATGGTCAAATGTTATTTTCGGTTGTATTCTCCGAAACACTGGGAATTTTGAACGATATGTCAACTGGCTAGTGATGACCGTCGTCCACGTACAAGCCTAGGCCTACTACTATATTCCATCATTACTCATTCAGTCAAAAGGCGGCAGTCGGTCGAGCTGGTTTGTGCGATTGTAAATACTGCACATATATTTGTTTCGGATTGTTGTTTGTATGAGTATTGACACAACGTATTTTAAGGGTCATAGGGGGGGCTACATTTATGTAGGGGCCTAGGGCCTCAAGAAATCTTAGACGTCCCTGCAAAAGAGTTATGCCCATAATCAATAGGCCTTTGTGCAGTTCTAGATATCTATTCAAACTAAATTGATTGACGTAATAACGGCTTTTTTTGTTTTGTTTTTTAATTAACGGTGTACTTCGAAATGATTGGAGACGGACTTTGTAATTTCGAACCATAGTCAAGTGAGGAGGATGACACTTGAAGCTGGCATCCCATTCTATAAACTTCCACAATTAAGAACTTTGAGCATCGACAGATTTAAAGTATCCGACTGCTTGCGACAAACTTTCTTTAAAAAAAGGGAGATGTGGGGATTTCTTTGTTGTTTTTAGATTTGTTTAGTATATTTTAAGAAAAATATGCAAAAATTAAGAAGATAAAAAGAAATTATTATTACTGAAATGAAAAAAAAATGGGTAAAAATTTACATAAAATTACATTACAAAAGTTTATGAATAAATTTTCAATTCTGATGTGTTGCTTTGTTACTCATTTTTGAAATGACCTTTAGGATAAGAGATATTTTAATTTTTACAAAAGGTAGAGCACTTTATCTTAGTTATATGAAATTGCTTAAAAATAAAAAAAAACACTGATTATATTCACATAAGGGACTCTAAATTTTGTAATAAAACAGTGACTATAAATTTGAAGGTTAAAACACTAGTACTATTATACTGAACATATATACAAAAAATTTCAGTTCATTATTTTCAAAACTTTTTGAGCAATCGCTGTCCCCGTTTGAGCATTTTCAAAAAAACACATTTCGAGTAAAACGCGTTTTAAAGTACGACATCTTGCTTAAAGTATTGGCATCTGCTTTTACTAAAGCACATGTAGTTTTTGTTCTAGTGAACGGAAAATAATGAACTTGGTATTTTTATAAAGCTAATAAGATGGCCTATATAATAAAATTATAAAATATTGTCATTTTTTGGCAAAATTAACAATTTTAGGGTAGTCGGATACCTTAAACACGCATCAGCCCGTCTGCTAGGATCTGTAATGGCACCACGAGTGGACAGTAAGAACACTGGCCACGAGTTGGACTAAGATCATATGATTCGATCTGCTTAAAATGTACATCGCACTCGGGCAGCACGGAAGCTATTGGTGGCGGACCTCGTAATTTGAACCACATTCAAGTGACAAGTATGACACCCCTTCTCCTCTCTAACGCCAACGGTTTGACTGAGAGCCTGGACAAAGTTAATGTGCATTAGCTCTTCTACACAGCGGATGTTCAGTACTTCCAGGACTCGAACTTATGACTCTCAGATGGCATGTTCGTGACCATGAACACTCGGCTATGGTGGCCATACGATGCTACCGAAAACTGCGTCTGAAATAATAGGGATTGTTCTTCATCCTAAACAGCTGAGTCTAAAATTCTTCGCACAATTTTTTTCGAAATAAGCAGAGTATCAAATTTATATTCTCTGTTATTTTTTTTAATTCGAAATATAGAATATTATGAAACTCTTGATATCTCTTTATTTAAGCATAAGCTCTATACATTTTTTAATTAAAGAATTTGAATTAAATTCTATTTACTTTCGTATGTGCTTTTACTATACTCTTTTAAAAAATCTGGGGATTTTTCTTCACACTTTTTAAATCCTTCCATTATTCTTTACATTCAAAGAGCAAATCATGTTAAATGTTTTCCTTATTAAAAATTTATGTAATATTTTATATAAAAAAAAATCCAGAATATGTAATTAACATTTTGTTATTGTTCATAAATATTTGAAATAAGCGAGGAAGTGTACTTGAACGCCCAAAAATTACGCCCCTGCCTATACAAAAGTGAAGCCTTCGCCCATCATTTACGAAGCGTGTACCTGCTTCGTCCTTTGAACTTCGTGTGTGCTATATTCTTTTTTTTTTTATTTCTATGCAGTTGATCTTTGACAGGAAGCTTATTTCGAACCCTACGCACGTCCTCTCTTATCTTCCATCAACTTTTTTTCTTCCTCTGCCTTTTGAATGCAATTACAGAGTGGGAGGAGACGAAATGATAAATATCGCACACAGAGTATAAATGCAGAATGGAATAAGTGCAGAGTTGATGTTGCATTGCTTGTTCTACGAACTTTCATTCAGGCCATCTAGTGGTAGTTGCGTGAATCGGTCATTGGCTCGCATGAAACTGAGGTTGTTAATTTGACCAATAGATGGCAGCACGGGTTCTGTGTAATGCTTATTTTTGGAAGTTTGATTCAAAATGAAACGCTTTTACAAATGTCAAAATGCGATATATAATAAGGTGACCAATTTTTTTTACAATGAAATGGAGGACAAAAAATTTAAGAAAAAAATAACAACGCAATTATATGAAACATTTTATTCATTCGAACAAAAATACACTATTTTTTGGTTATATCCTTTTTAATTATTTACATAAACAAGTGTTTTTTCTTTGAAAAAAAATTTTTTTTGTGAATATATCATTTTTCAATATATCGGAAATTTCAGACCAAGAAATATCTTTCATATTGAATTTTACAGTAAATGCTGCATCTAAAGTATCAACATTCAATCTTGATTTCTCACTTGTCCAAAAATCTTAAGCAATTGAAAAAAAAAACCTCTTTCAACTGCTGTATTTGTTCCAGGGCAGCACAACGTAAATTTACCAAGAATATAACTAAATTTTCATTTGGAATGTGTTCACTTTTTAAATGGTTAAATATTTCCACCCATCTTTTATCACCCTGTTGTTCTAATTATCGGAATTTAAATATACTTGTATATTCAGTCTTCCAGTTTCTTCAAACAAACATTTGTCATCGAGTTTAATATGAGGCATTTCTTTCGAGGAAAACTCAAAACAGTTTTCTATATCTGCCCAATTTACTTGCGATGAAGTCAAAAAACAAAATTCATAAATGTTATTTCATTTGATTTGTTTCAGACCATTTTTCGATCATTCGTAAAAATTCTGCATTTCTTTGGTAAGCCTTGCCAATATGCCTGGATTTGATTCTTCAAAGTTTGACAATTTTCTTTTTATTAATAAAGGAATAATTTTTTTTCTTCAAATCGTGATTTATATTGAAGGACAGAGATTAATATATTAGTTTTAAAATATTGAAAAGGAGGACAAGTAGGAGGACAGAACCTATAAAAGGACTTCTTAAAGGAGGACAATTGGTCACCTTATATACAAAAAAATATTTTCTTAAAAATTTTTAGTTTATATTAAATGAATGCAATTTTTAAATTTTTAATATATTTTGAGAAACAATACATACCTTTTATAATCCCATACATTTATATTAATAACGAGAAATTTTAATTTCTGTAAAATTACTTCGAATTGTATTGTTTAACATGAGAAGAAAAGATATATTCTTTCATACACCAAGAAATTCTCTATAAAAATTAATAATAACTGAAAAAAATTATTTTAAGGTATTTGGATTGGAAACTTGGAATGCCAGTTTTCATTGGGTTACATTAAGATTACTTTCATTTGAGGGTCATATTTTTAAAAAAGAATAGATTAAACACACACACATACACACAAACTGAGCCACATTATCTTTATACTACGAATTCAAAATCTGTCGGCCAGGGACACCTTAAGACTCTTTGAGGCCCTGGGCACCTATGCGAAGTAGGCCCTACCTGAGATCTTTAAAAGTAGACAGTATATAACATGCATTGTCAAAAACTCATTCAAGCGCAATTTGAAACAAATAAATGTGCACATCAGTCCCGATTTATCCATTGGGCGGGCACCCAGGGGCCCGGATAAGCCGGACTTAACCAGATTTTCTGGTTATAAATTTAGATCCTCCAGTGCCAAGGGTCCTGTAGATCCCAGGGCCCAAAATGAGCCTAAATCGGCACTGGTGCACAACTTACAATCTCAAAAACTTAGGTTCGACCGAGAGCTGCGTTTCGAAAAAATGAGTTAAATGATTGCTATGGTATTAGGCCTAGGCCTAGACATGGACGTCATTACATAACAAAACGGTCTTGTCACTTTTGTCAGTTGACATGCAGTTTAAAATTCCCAGTTTTTCGCAGAATATGTACGGGAATAATATTTGGCAATTAAAATTATCCCGATCATGATCTCATAACGACAGAGTTGAGAACGAAAGGAGGTCCGGGCCCAGCTGACCCATGCCTTAAGACGTCCCTGCTGTTGGCTTATGAGGGGAGTGTGAACCCTCAAACCTCACCTTTGTGTTTACCACTGCCAATTTCAGTTGATATAATCAATTAAAAAAAACTGAAAATAAGACACTTACTAAAATTATTACAAACAGAATACAGCATAGAACTAACTCCAGTACCTCAATGAAATACCAGTGGAAGAATAAAGGGGGAAGAACAAATATTAAAAGTTGATTGCTATCACTTTTCTAATGAGATCACATATGCATTTCAAAAATCACCGAGTAATTGTCATAATGACTTCCTTCCTTCAATACTAATCTTATTCCAGAATGTTTTCACTGCCAACCTTAAGGCAAGGGCCAACTGGGCCCAGGGCCTCGACTCAGACTTAATAAGATCATAATTCGAATAATTTCAAAGGTCAAATGTTATTTCAGGTTGTATTCTCCGAAAAACTGGGAATTTCGAAAGATATGTCAACTGGCTACAAGTGAGGACCGTCGACCACGTACAGGCCTAGGCCTACCACCATACACCATCATTACCCATTCAGTCAAAAGGCGGCAGTCGGTCGAACCAGCTTGTGCGATTTGTCAATCATGTACATTTATTTGTTTCGGACTATAGTTTGTATGAGTATTTGGCAACGTATGCTACGCATTGTTTACTTTTAAGGGTCATTGATGAGGCCTACATTTGTGTAAGGGCCAGGCTCTCAAGAAGTCTTAAGACGTCCCTGTTGCCAACAACTCAGTGGTTTGGTACGATGCCGATACCGTTTAATCGCGTTCGAGAAGTTGTAAAAAACGAACTCGAAACCGGTGATATATCAGTTCTAATTTCAAAAAACCCATCGTGTCGAAATACTGATGTGCAATAAATCTGTCCATCCTCGAAGTTCTCACGTGGAAAATTGATTTAAGTTTTTAACTCTTCTTCTAACCGTGGTATAAAGTTACAAAATAATGTAATGCTTGCTGTCAGATCTAAATGTCAGGTAAATTATACGCGTCTTATCGAAACATTCTTTAAAATAAACTCGTAATAGATACTCAGTGGAATGAAACAACCCTTGGAATAATCCAAGACAGATCTGTAACAGAAACGTCTTAAGACGGCACCTACACAAATGTAGGCCCCACCTATGACCCTTGAAAGGAAACAATACGTAGCATACGTTGCCAAATACTCATACAAAATATAGCCCGAAACAAATAGATGTGCATGACTTACAGTACAAACCGGCTCGATCGATTGCCGCCTTTTGACTGTGTAGCGGTACCATCTATATAAGCAGTAACTACCTCCGCACCATGGTGATCATTTTGGTGTAGTGGATAAGTTACTCGGCTTCGGATCCAAAGGTACCTGGTTCTATCCTACCGGATAAGCGCGCCACTTCATTGGTGACCCGGACTGAACTCAGAAAGACGCAACGTTCTGAACTGTCGTGGCGCATCTACCTGCAAGCAAAGTCGTCAAAACTCACTTGACGCAGCAAAGTCGTCGAACCCTCTCGACACAGCAAAGTCGTCGAACCCTCTCGGCGCAGCAAAGTCGTCTCACATATGACGCAATGAGCAAAGTCGTCTCACATATGACGCAATGAGCAAAGTCGTCTCACATATGACGCAATCAACAAAAAGCCGTCACAACTCATGACGCAGCAGCAAAAACACTCTTGATTAAAACAAATACATCGTTCGTTCGCCCTCCACCGACTCACTGGTGGGGTGTATGTAGCGGTACCATCTATATAAGCCAGTAACTACCTCCGCAACATGGTGATCATTTTGGTGTAGTGGATAAGTTACTCGGCTTCGGATCCAAAGGTACCTGGTTCTATCCTACCGGATAAGCGCGCCACTTCAACTGAATGAGTAATGATGGTGTATGGCAGTGGAGTAATGGAGAACTTTTGGGCCCCCCTGAAAAGTTAGGGTTTGGGCCCTCAAGTTGGATTATGCAAAAGGTAGGTACTTGGAGGCAGTCAGGCATTGGGCCCCCTAGAACCCTGCCCCCCCGTAATGCGGGGGTGTACGTTACACCATTGGTGTATGGTGGTAGCAGTGGCGTAACGGAGAATATTAGGGGCCCCTGCAAGCTCATGTTTGGGACCCCAAGCCCAAATACGAAAGCGTCAGTCAAGCTTTGGGCCCCCTAGAATCCCTGCCCCCGCAATGTGGGGTGTACGTTACGCCACTGGGTGGTAAGCTAGGCCTAAACGTAGACAACGGTTATCACATGCAGCCTATTGACATATCCTCCAGTAGTTTTTTTTTTAGATTACACGGAAATAATATTTGACCGTTGAAATTATTCGAATTATGATCTAATTAAGGTTGAGACGAAAACGAGGCGAGGCCCCTATTGTGGCCGAGGCCCAGGTCCAGTTGGCCTATGCCTTAAGATATCCCTGATCTACAACATTCACTGAAATAAATTCCAGACATCTGAAAAAGGATGCTTTAAGGCATGGGAAAACTAGACCTGGGTCCAGGTTTGTATTGGGACCCACTTTTGTATTGGGGCCTACTTTTGTATTGGGGCCTAGGGCTTCAAGAAAACTTAAGACGATACTGCCAGAATATTTTGTGAAATAAACTCGAAACAGACCTACGGTAAATTATAGTTTCAAAAAACTTTTGATAACCAAGAGCCGATAAGCGTAAACAAGAGTTTAGAATATTTTCACACACAGAGTAGAGATGAAATATATTTTAATATTTAAAATAAATCCAAAATACAATTCTGGCAATATTAGCTTTTGTTGTTCAATACCTTATAATGTAATACCCCGAACTTTTACGCGATAGGTGGTTCTGAGAGTGATAACTGCGTAAGTTCGGGTATAATTTCGCATATAAATACATATAAATAATTTTAGATGGGGCCAAGACGAAAGAAAATAATAGTTTAGAAAAAAATGTTAATAAAATCTTAGATAACACACATACAAAATCACAAACCGAAATTATTTTGATGTAGAAGGTTTCACAAAGCCTAACAAAGTAGTCTTCCAGCTCAAAGATTTCTTTTTCTCCCGAAAAATTTCCTCGTAGCATGCTAATAATTTTTTTATTCCTTGTTATGTTGAAAAAATACGCTTTTCGTTGGAATCTGTATTTTCTAAAATTTGTAACCCTTTTTCAGTTAAACTGAGTCTTTCTGTCAAATTACCAATCATCATCCGATCTTCTGATTGAACTGGGTCTAAAGATTCAAGTTCTTCGATGTCTTGCTCTTGCTCATGCATTTCTATGAGTTCATTAATTGTCGGCTCCTGATTGTGGGAATCGAACAGTTCATGAATTTCACTATCCACTTCTAAATTTATTTTCCTGGCAAGATCGACAATGTCTTCAATCATATTACCAATTTCACCAGGCTCTAGCACTGATTCCGCGATGAAAGGGGGGGGGGGGTTAGACGACGAATCGACGAAATTTGAAAATTGCGTTACTCCGAATTCGCGTAAGTGGGGGTAGCATAAGCCGAGGCATTATTGTATATCAATACGACTGAATTTATCTCTTCTGGAACGTATGTAAAACAAAGGAACATGAAGATTCCCCAAAAAATATTCGTCTAGTAATGGAGTAGTAAATATTACGTAATTATTTATAGTTCTTAAATAATGTTCTATGCTTGACGCATATTTTTTCCCCACAAACCCCTTTTTCGGGGAGTCAAGTTTCTGAATTTAAAAAAAAAAATCGGTTACACATTCCATATTGAATAGGTTTTTTTCATTGGTTCTTTGTTTGATGATACACATGCCATTGTATTTTTAAATCAAAATTCTAAGCACTTCTGTCGGTGATTTTTAAATCAGCCTAACTTTTGTAAGCAAGCAAAAATGTTCAAATTCGAATGCAAACAAAATTTATGAAAAATTAAAGTAATTGAGCGTGCATAATTTTTTACTTATTCATATTTGTTAAAAAAAAAGTCTTTTCTTTATTCTGAGTGAGTATTTACTTTTTTCGTTTTTATATTCCAATTAATACAAAAAGGCCAATTCAAATAAAACCATTTTGCTTAGAACTTCTATTGTGCATTGAAACTTCTGCTGAATGGTGGAAAATTAGAAAAATGAGCTCATTTTTTATTTTTATAAAAAAGCTCCAGAAAAAAAATAGAGGAAATAACAATGGAGCTAAATTTAAATTATTGCCTATTCCGAATAATGCAATCCTTGTTTGATTTCGAAGATTGACTTTAGAAGATTAAACTCAAAGTGAATTAAAATTTAATCTTTATAAAACACAAGCATGATAAAATAAATATATTTTATTCTCTATTTTTGTAGTCTCTTTCACAAATACATTCTAAACTCCAACTTCACGTGCCCATATTTTCTCTTTTAGTTTCATGTAATTTTAATTTTTTATTCCATATGTGATTTTCGAACATTTCATTTAGTGATTGTGAACAATTATCATTAGCATATAAATCGAATCTCTCTCTAAATAGCTTTAAATTAAACTCTAATAGTTGTAACTTTGAATAGCCGGCTTCAAACACAAAGAATTATTAACAAAGAAGTTATCGTTTGTATTTATTTGTTTGGAACAGAAATATAAAGGAACATTTTTCAACCTACAATCGATGCAAAGCCTATTTATATTGTAAAATAAAACTCTACTGCATAAATCAGCAAATAAAAATAGGCTTATTTTTAATAACAATGCAGCAAACTAAAAGCAAAACAAACAGAAAAAATGGCAAATTCATTAATATTCTTACACACACACAAATCTTTACTATAGTACAATTTACAAAAAAATATTGTGCTTTTAAAAATAGCTCAGAGCGAATAAAATACTCAAAGAAAAGATTTCTGAGTATTCTTCAGTAATTAAGTCAACTTTACTCCTCATACATTGTAATAGACTTAGCTGAACACGCCCAAATATCCTAGTATTCAACATGGCACACGTGAGAATACTAATAATGAATGCTTATATGTAGATATTCTCGAACCAGGCGTTATGTGTGTGTGTGTGCATTTCGTCCTTTTTTCTTACTTTATTATTATTCTGATATTTTAAGCCGCTTACAAAGTAAACAGAAAATGTTGGCGTGGGTTCAACTGACTACAGGCCTAGCACGTTAGAAAGTCAAGGGGAAGTATAAAGAAGACAAACAGCATTAGCCATAATTCTCTGGAGATTAATGCGTTAAAAGCCGAGATAGTCATCATCCGAGTCTGGTTCTTAAGCCTTTTTTTAAACCCTTTCATCACTAAATGAAATGCAGTGGCTCAAATCGGGATTCGAACAACAACAAAAATGGGAAGTACTCGTGTGACCTCAAAAATTCCGCAGAACAAACAATAGTGTGTATAGGCGCATGTATTTTCCCCTTTATGTTCTTTATTACTATTATTCAATCATTTATTAATTTCTTCTTGCTTATGATTCTCATTATTTTGTTTTTGTTATGCTAATTTTGGACGTGTGGCAGCAATTCGTTGAACTAATTTTAGTGATGTTCTTTTTTACGTACAACGGACAAAACTATAACTTTCATTCTCTTTAGGAATAGGGATATTTCAAAAATTATTTTGGGCCACTATAATAAAACTGTAAAGAAAATGGTAAAAGTATAATAAGTTGAATAAATATTATGATTTAACTGAAAATAATTATTTGGTTATGCTATTTTTTAAAATTTACTTGCGCCGACTTTTTCAGCCGCTGATGCCATTTTGATTTCCAGTCACATTTTTATTTTTGTATTTTGAGCAACAGTTAAGTGTAGCTATCTGCATGAAAATAGCCATTATTTGCATCCTACCAATAAGAGAATTGTGAGACCTTTAATGTATGTCCTCTTTCTTAATGCCACATGACGATATTTAGACGGAGATCTAAATCTGTGATTCATTAATTAGTAGCATAACTCCAAAGAGAAGACTTCAATCGATTAAGCCTACTTTTTGGAACTTTTAAGTCTTTTCAATTACAGTACTTTATATTCTCTATGTATCTTGAATTTATGACTTGAATTTATGTAAATATATCTGTCTATCAAATAATCATTAACTATAACCAATCTAAAAGTATAAACCATATTAGATTTTTAAATCCATTGATCGTTAACAAAGCACTGTGAGCTATCAAAATTTCTACAAATAAAATTGGTAGGTACAACAAACTTTTGATGGTTCAAGATTCATAATCTTTTTAATTATAGAAAACATATCGCATTTATGCAGTTTATGCATTTCTAAAAGATATGAATTGATCTATTCATACCTCAAGGGAAAATCAAAATAGATGTATAAAAGTCTTATTCTTTTTCGAGAACTTTTAATTGAGCTATTTCTTCTAAGCTGCGTGAAAAGAATATGAATAACATAATTATTAAGCGAACCCCAAATATAATCTGGTACCAAGATTCTGTTGCGTGCAAGATGTTTTTATTTATTCTTGACATTTAAATAATGATCATGGAAATATAAATAGTGAAGAAGAAAAAACACAATTTATGAATGTCTCATGTCAAAATTTAGACTTGCAAACGATAAGAGAAAGTTTGATTCTATTTTGAAACGACATCTTATTTTCCCGCGTCTGCTTGGAAACTGTCGGAGAAAATTTATTCTTTGAATATAATTTTATGGTGAGTTGTTATTTGTGTGGGAGTTAACTTACAGGAAAGTGGAAAAAAAGTATTGCAAATATATATATTTCCCTTCCTAAAATTATATATTCAGAAAAAGTAGTTGAACTCTTCTATCATAAAAAAAAAGAATAAATATTCCAACTGAATTTTTCGAACTCAATGTAATTTTGTATACTATTTCAAAAACTATTCTTCCATGTGTGTATAGAATATAAGTTCACTATTTTTAGTTTGTTATTGCAACTGGAAACTAACGCTTTCAGTGAGTTGAATATCTTAGACATCTTGTATTTTTATTTTTATTCAAGAACGCGCAGAACACATGATAGAATAAAAAACCAAGTGAAAGCGCGTATGATTAATAAGAATATTGTACTTTACACAAATGAAACAATAAAGTTATTAACTCGAATACCAGTTTCATGGAGTTGCACAATTAATATTCCACAGGAATAAAAAATTTCTGTTAACATTATGCGTTCAAAAAGAAAAATGAACAAAAGAATACGGTTTCCATTTTTGGACAATCTATGAAAATAAAGAAAAAATAAGGGCAATTTGCAAAGAACATTCTTTTAATATTCTCCACTATACACCGAAACCCAAAACAAAGAAAAAAATGGCGGCAAATAAATTTTAATGTACGCTAACGAAGTAGCAGCTCTCCACAAATTCTTCAACAGAAACATAAAATTCCAACTACTGTCGTTGCCAACAACTAGGAAGTAATAATAATGTTAAATAATTTCATTATCTCTAGAAGTATTTACGATTTCTTTAGTAAGAAAGATGAAAAGAGAAAACCGAATTAAAACACTCAGCTGCTGAAATTGCGCAGTGGCCATTAATTTAGTCATTCTTTTGGATGCTTTTATTATTTCGACAATATTACCATGGAAATGGACTACTGCGGAAAGATCACATTTATTTACGTTGCGAAACAGTTCTTTTTTTCTTTCTCATTAAGCAATCAGCCACCAGTCTGGAAAGAAACATGTGATCTTATGAAACAAAAATAAAAGTTTCAATAAAGGCGGAATGTTCTAGGTTATGATTTGCATTTGGGACATCTGCTTTTGTATAAATGAAATATTACTAACAAACTGCACTTAAAATAAATATTATTGTAGAACTTCGAAGGCATATTTTGTGTGTTCAAGTCATGGTGCTTCGAAAGACCCTCCTTGTAGATGGACTGATGAGGTTCATAGTCCTCATTCTGCGTGTATGAACGTTGGGAAAATGAAGTCCTGGTCTCACGACTGTGGATCAGAGTTACGAAGTCAGTCGCTAATATTTCTCTAATGGAGGAAATACATTCGAACAAAAAACGTAAAAAAAGGTTACCGTAGAGATAACCCCTCGAATGGCGAGAGGTAATTTCTACGGCAGTGATTCTCAACCACCATGCCGCGGCACTCTTGTGTGCCGCCAAATTCTTTAAATGGGGCGCCATTTTTTTTTTTTTTTTTACTGATTAACCCGGCATTACTCGCGTGAAAAAAACGACCTAAAGTTCTCGCGCAGGGTGTGTCATACTCAAGGGTGTTTACATTGTGTTTTTACCTTAAAATTTGTATACAAAGGTTAAAAAGGAAGAAAAGTAGGAAATATATATATACAAGGGGTGATCAAATGAAAAGGTACGAAACGACACGGTGGGTACAAATATAGACTTTATTCAAAATATACACCATAGGCCTGAGCACAACGATCCCACTGATGAACAAGCCGCAGGATTCCTTGTTCCCAGAATTCCTGTGGCTGTGACGAGACCCAGTCCTTCACAGTGTCCTTGAGTACGTCGTCCGAGTTGAAGCGCTTTCCTTTCAGGTGTTTCTTCAGTGGACCAAACACATGGAAATCGCAGGGTGACATGTCCGGACTGTAGACGGATGGTGCAACGTCTCCCATTGGAACTTGTCCAGTTCTATTTGTGTGACTCTGGAGACGTGTGGACGCGCGTTATCATGGAGCAGAACCACACCCTCCGTGAGCAGCCCCGGTCTTTTGTTCTTGATGGACCTGCGTAGGCGTCGGAGTGTCTCACAGTACACATCGGAGTTAATGCTTTTTCTGTGCTCGGTCATTCTGTGCTCGCATCATTTGGACGCCGCTTTTTATAAGAGCCTTTGCTCTCTCCTGCGCATGCGGGCACCCGCGCATGATCCGATCCCAGTCAGAGTCTCCAATGGCATCCCGAGATGTCTCGCTACATTCTCCCTTGGCGGAATATGCAAATATTTAACTGTTTCATTTTTATGTCGTTTCGTACCTTTTCATTTGATCACCCCTTGTACAACATGTTTGTTTCATTTTTCACACGTAAATTTAGTTTTTCTGTTCCTTTTATAAGGGCATTCAGTGCATTGTTCATACACTCCTCGCGTCGTGAGTTAGTGCGATGTTTTCACTGGATCTTGATTTTTTTTTTAAATCTGTATCTTTTTCAAACTAAACATATAGGAGTTTACTTCTTTACTCTTTAAATTTAAAAAAATTTGGAATTTCTTTTTTTTTATATTCTCCTATTTTGTTCTAGCAATAGTTTTTTTTTTTTTTTTTCTTTTCAAAAGTTTAACTGAAAGTGGATAAGATGTGTACCAGTTGTCTCCTTTATAATTACATTCTTCTCAAATGTTTTTGTGTCTCTACATATAAAACACTTATTTTCAACAGTGTCTCCCTTTTTCTAAATCTGGGTCGATTTCAGTGGAGGAACCATATTTGCTTTTATACTCTACATCATCTGATTTTTCCTCATCATAACCGCGAAGAAAATTTCTTCATCCGAAAATACTGTTCTACTATATCTATTAAATTCTGTATTTATTAAATTACTTAAATATCACATTTCTTCATCATAACTACAATGATACGCCATAGAATAAGGAAGATTTAAAACGTCTTCATGCATTCAGAATTGTCACAGAGATTCACGCGCAGGGTATGACATACCCGAAGAGGTGATATGCAAAAATATATATTTAGAATCCACCCACAAGCTAAGGCCCCTCAGAGGATATGACCGAAAAGTCAGCGACACGAGAAACTATCCATTTTCCAAAAAAGGCTTAGAAGGAGCGTTGAAAAAAGTTAGACATGGGGTATGACAAACCCTGCGCGAGTAGTGCCGGGTTAATTATACTTTAAGAAAAAAATTTTTTTTTAAAATCCGGAATCAAACTTTGGTTGCTTTATAGAAATAAATCAATAGAATGATCATTTGACAACACCAGAGGAAAGAGTTATTCATTATTACCCAAATTTAGATACAACAAAATTTGACTGGGTCCGTAATTCATTTATGGTAACGAAAACATCTCAATATGAATTAACTTCGAATGAAGAGGAAGAACTAATTTCGTTCTGTAATAATTCAGATTTAATTTCAAAATATTCCAAAGAGTCAATTCATTTTGGATTAAAATTAGAGACGATTATTCTATAACTGTCAAAAAAGCTTTTAAACCATGGGTGCCTAAACTAGGACCTCTTGTGGGCCGCATTGCAAAAATAATTTTTGTCTGGGCCACACATGCAATATTTTTTTAAACAAATTTAAATAAAAATTCTCTTTATGTAGTTTTATTAAAATAAAATAACTGATTTTTATTATAATTTTTTAAAATTTGAATTAGACATGAATAGGTACACATTTATTTTAAATTTGTAAAAGTTTCGTTTCATTTAGTTTGGATTTTATAAATATAGAAAAAAAAATCAAGTTAATGAAATGAATGAATTTGCGTTTGTGTTGAACACACAAGCAAATCGATATCGGGTTCAATAGACGAAGTTGCGATTCTTAGTACATTTTCAGGATGTTTGTCAGTGATCTTTGTCCTATTTTTTGTTTGCTTCATTCTTGGAAAATAATTGTTCACAAATATAAGGACTGTCAAAAGCTGAAGACATTAATAAAGCATGAGTGTGAAAATGAGGATGTTTATCGCGCAAGCGGTGTAGGTAATCTTTATAAAACTCCAGCATAGAAACATTCTCAAATTTTTCTTTCAATTGAATGTCATTTTGCAGTTCACTTGCATTCTATTTGAAGATTTGAAGGTAATTTATTTATTTCTAGAGAAAACGGAGTAGAAAACATATTGAAATACTTTTCGTTTTTCCGAAAATCTAAAAATCTTCTTTCAAACTCTTCAATTAAATCGAAAAATAATGCAGCATATTTTGTGCAGACATTTATTTTTTTACATAAAAATGTGTAAATTGAAATATTTTCATAATTTGCGTTTGGGCCGCATTTTAAAAGCTTTTGGGTCGCACTTTAGACAAGCATGTTTTAAAGTATTGTTACAATTTTCTACATCTTATTTGTGTGAATTCGGAGAGATTTTCAGCTTTATAACAAAGATAAAAATAAAAGAAAGATCGAAACTCATAAATGCAGATGACGAAAGGAGGCATTATCATCTTACGACCAAATATAAACGAAATTATCAAAAATCATCAAGCTCAAATTTCGTATGAAATATATTCTTATAATTAATTTGTTGTCTTTGTAGTACATATCATTTTATTTAACGTTGAAAATTATTATCATAAATAATTTTACGTAGTATATTATAGATAAGTAAAATTCTTTTAAACTCATTTCATGGTTAGTGTGCCGCCAAATTTTGAAATTGCTTAAAGTATACCGTAACAATAAAACGATTGAGAATCAATGCTCTACGGTAAAAATAAAAAAATCTGTTGGTCACTGGGAACAAACATTTATAATCAGTTTTAAGAATTAATTGAAATATTTATAATAGGAATGTTTAATTATTGAAAAAAGTTCGCTTATAAAGAAGAGGTTGCTTTGATTGTTTTGGGTAATGTAATATCTAATTGTAATATTTATAATAGAATGTTTGATTATTGAAAAAGTTCATTATAAAGAAGAGGTTGCTTTGATTGTTTTGGGCAATGTAATATCTGAGTTCTTCATATTACACTTTCATTTAATAATTAACTTGTAGCAAGGAAAAAAATAACAAAAGGGCTAAAACATATTAAAAATGCATTCAATTCTCACGCTACACCAGGTCCCCCCCCCCCTGTTAATATGTGTGAAATTACGTGAAAGTATTGGTACTTACGTTTCGCCAAGCAGGCTTTATTGGCGACCACACACTGTTAAAAATGTTTGTTCTCATTGGTTTTTCATCTATTTTTGGTGTTTTGTGAAAAAGACGTTACTGATTAGAAAAGAAAACGTCGTGTTTTGAAAATGTGGTAGTAACAATTTACTAAGAGAAATACTCCGTTTGGCGTTGGTTGTATCATTTTTGGCGATTTTGTCACTTGACCCAGCGAAACGAAAAAGTACCGTCAAAGTATTCTATTCTACCGTCGCTTGTAGACAGTGCCTGCTTATCCATTGGGCGCCCAGGGGCCCGGATAAGCTGGACTTAACCAGATTTTCTGGTTGTAAATTTCGATCCACCAGTGCCAAAGGGGCCTGTAGATCTTCTACTCCCAGGGCCCGAAATGAGCTTAAATCGACACTGCTTGTAGAAAAATCAAGATAAATCAAATTTTGATTTTTTTTCTTAATGCTTATAAACTTAAACAATTCCATGATGAAAAATTTATTCTTTTTTCACGATTTCTCAAAAAAAAAAACTAAAAAAAAAAAAAAAAAAGACTTACTAAAAAGAAAAAGTTCCAAAGTAATTTTTGAGTTTCAGCAAAACAACTTTGGCGCCATTTAAATCACTCTGCTAAGCTCTTAATAGAATTTTATTTTTTAAAGTTCAAGTGGAGAGGAAATTTTTTTTTCTTGACAGCAATTATATTTTTTCTTTATTTTAATTAACTGGTCAATATTTTTTGCAAAGCTCATTTGCTGTGCTTATTATGTTTATTTTATTTCTCAATCTATCATCTCATTTATGTTGCTATGGGAGATCATTTCTTTAAAAAAGAAAATCGGTAACTTTTATCTAAAGATATCAAAACCGCAAGAAAAAAAAGTTCTTTATGGTTAGAGGTTTAAGATTGCACGCGCGTGCACGGTTCAGTGATTGACAGAAAAATATCTTAAGATCAATAGATAAGTTGATTTAAGAGGCACGCGTTTAAACGTGTGGGTTATTATATATCGTATGAGCTAATTAAAGAACAGAATTTTCTAGAACTCCATATGGTAAAAAAAAGAACGATTATTTGTGTTAGATTTTAGTTTTCTATAAAAGGTTTATTGTAAAAAACACAGTTTTATAATTGTTTATTGAAAACGATAAAACAATGAGAAAGCGTTTATGTGATTAAAGGAGAAATTTCCTGCAACATCTGGCGAACAACGGTTGCTATGGTAAAGAATAAAAAAGTATTATTTCACAAATTAGCGTTGCCATTTGCTTATTATTTCAAAATAAAATATAAAATTCCACTTTTAGGAAAAAGTACATTTTATAACTTAAAGCGATGTGGTTTAAAAATGCCTAAATATTTTAAAAAATCAAAATTTATCTCAAATTGAAAGAAATTTCAAACGCAAACTTAAAAATTCTAAATTTGGAATTTCCTGATGTATTTACGTGTTAGAAAGGACACGGTATGTGTTCACTTTAAAACAAAAATGTTCTTTCTAAACCAATTCAAAGTAAAAAAAAGCAGGATAAAAACAATATATAATTCCCATAAATAATTATTCTTCAGGTTTTTTAATCAACTTATTTGTCGAGCTCTCGAACAATTTTTGTAAAATTTTAATTTTGCTATCTGATAAAAATAAATGTTATTCAGTTTGTTGGCAACACCTAAAAACATTCTTATGAAAGGAATTTTTATAACTTTTTCTGCTTAAATTTCTGTAAACTAACGTTAAAAAGAAATTGATATCTGATGTTCCAGAAGTCTCTTTAAAATAATTCTTTTATCAAAAAAAGACAAACGAAGGAAATGGTAATCAGCTTCAATACAGTCGAGTCAAAATAAAGTTATTTTATCAGAACGCTTAGCAACACAAATAGTAAATATTTTTCATTTGATAGTTTGGTTGAGAATTCTTTGTATTAATTTTTAACTTTTATTTGTGTGTGCTGAATTGTTTTCGTCATTTTTAAGCATTTATTAAGTTAGATTGTTTTGGAAAATTAATTTTTAAGGGATAAAAATTTTTTTTGCTAAAATTCTATGTTCTTGATTGTTGATATTTACTCGTATTCGAAAGTAATCATGTAGATTGTGTTAAAAATATGAGAGAAAATTTAACATATTTTGAATATATATATATAATTAAAATCCTTTGTTACAAATGTTTTGTGGTTATTTTTATAATTTCGGTTTTCTGCTATTTAAAAAAGAACTATTTTCTGATTTGTTAATGTTTTCGATGAATAATCAAAATTATCGTATGGAAATTCTTAAAAATTTTAAATATTAAGTAGGATTGAAGGTGTATTGAAAGTAATAAGTAAATAATGAGGATTTTAAGCACTGTAATGATCAAAACAATATTAAATAATAACAGAAACATTTTTAAAAATATTCTTCCTGTATTTTCGAGCTTTGAGCGAACAATATATTTCTTTTCTTCATGACATCAAACATTTACTTTTTTTATAGGTTTCTTGTGCATGTTAATTTGACTTCAGTAAAAAAAAATCATTAACGCGCGAAAAGCTATATCAGTGATTCCCAAACTGGTCTATATCGACCCCCAGAGGTCTATAACGAACTGCAAGGGGTCCACATCCGGAGGTCCATGATGTGTAAATGAGGTCTGTGATAGTGACTCTCATTAAAGTAGATCGTGATTTTAATTTTAAAAGAAAATGAAATCAAGCGGAAACCAGATACCACCTATTTACCGCATTTATATACTAAATTGAATGTTAATTTGTAGTTTCAAGGTGACAGCATAGATTTTATTAAAGCAAGGACCATTTCAGCGTTTCTTTCCAGAATTAAGCTAAAGAAGAAGAATATTGGAGGTCGCGAATTTTTTCAATTTCTCACAGACAATCTGGCAGGGCGTTCTAATATATATGTTCAACATTTAAATGCTCTTTATCCAGATTTTGAAACTAGGTTTGAGAATGCTTTGACTATATATTTATGATAATACCGCAGTGGGCAATGGAATCCATATGGTCACATTGAAAAAAATATATCATTTTACAATTGGAACAGTTCAGGCAGCAAAAGTAAACTTTTGAAACGGATGTCAGCAATTTTGGCTTTAAAAGACGTACCTGTTAGTTGTCCCGAATTATGGAATATTGTGAGAAAGTTGTTGTTTGTGCTTTTCGCGGTGAGGTGTTCCAGTGCAGTTGCCTATCTCCAAAAGAAAAAAAAAAGTAGGTACTTCTTTCAGAGGAGATTTAGGGTTAAACCTGACAGATTGATACCAAATGTTGAAAATTTGTTATTGAAGCATCGGATTCATTCTTCCCATTGAAAGCATTTGTTTGTTGTTCACTAATTTTTTGCATTAAATTAAATTAATTAACATATGTTAAACATAGTTTTAAATACTGTATTTCACAACAGTTGGAAATTTAGTTCTTTTAAAGTAAATAGTAGCACTAGATGTCAAAAAGACATTTAAGTTGATAAATTTGTAAAAATTCCTTATTAGAGAGGTAAGGAGGGTCTACCTAAAACCGAAAAATATGGCAAAGGATCTATGAGACAAAAAAGTTTGGGAATCTCTGAGCTATATATGGGAAATAATGGTGTCATCATCTGAATAATCTTCTGACATAGGAAATACTTCAGATTGGATTTAAAAAGTTTAAGAATGTAATTATAAATGTATATTTTCGTAAATTACAAACATTATGAAACTCGATATTTTTTTTAAACCTCCACATGTTAAAAATAAAACATGGGAATAAAATCGAAGGAATGAAAGAAACTTTCCTTTTTTAGTGGAGAGTATGTGTAGTCGACAGATTTTTACTGAACTGACTCACCCGTCTTTGTGAGGGCGCTTAGCAACAACTATTTTTCTTTACTATATTCTTTAATAACATTCGTTTCGTGATGCACGGGACTTGTTCCTAGTAAAAGTAAAATAAAACTCAGAAAAAAATTATCCTATCAATTTTTAGTTATATCGTCTGTGAATTGAACAATCTACATTTGACTAAAATAGCTTTCTTTAGATAGGATACCTCATATGTGAATGAGGAAATTCTAGATACTGAAACAAAGAAGAAAAAAATTGACAGTAATCACGCCATCCCATCACAATGAACACTTGTGGACTCAGTCGGAAAATAACCTTGGAAGATTTCAAGGTCGCCTGAGTCACGGATCATCAGAAGGTTTCAGGTTTCGTTTTGAGAACGAAGAATAATTTATCACTGGATCAGAACAATAAGTTTGTGCTTTCGAAGGAAAAAAATCTATTTTTATACTTCTCTGATTTTCAGTGAAATAGAAATACAGAAAGAATATTTAAATATTCGATTTGATCTTAAAATTTCAAAAAGAGGAAGAAAGAGTAGGTTTAATTTCTTTTCCTACTGTATTTGTAAATGAAAAGTTAGATAAATATCGGGCTCTAGAAATTATCGTTTGGCGCAGATTGATAAATCTCGCCAGCGAAATTTTGTCTTAATCGTGTAATTTCATATTTTTATACTTTGGAATAGCATTATTTTATTATTTAGAAATTTAGGAGCTACAGTAAAAAGAGTACGATTCGTAATCGACGACATTTTAGATTTAACTTCAATTCGCGAATTTAAATAAGGAAAAAAAAAACATACTTTCCTTTTAATTTATTGCTATAACTTTTTTCATTCTTGCATAAGCTTCAAGTGATATCTGTAAAACGTTTTTTAAAAATAGTTTTATTGAAAAATAAATTAAAATAACCAAAGACAAAAAATGTTTTACTGTGGCAAAATATTTTACTGCATGTAACTTTCTCTACAACATATTAATCTGAATGACTTCTTAAAAATACTATAAAATGCTGTATTGTTTAAGTATTTTTTTTTTTCTCAGTAGTTTTAAAGTGTAAGCAAATGGAAGTACATCTCCTGTGCATCAGGAATTTTTTCTGTCATATGTGCAAAATTTTTTGGATAACATAACCTCAAGAGGGTTGCTCACAATTATTATTATTATTTTGTATAATTATATTAACTAAAAACAATTGATAAATATTTTTTGTGTTTGGTCTTTAAAAAAATGATTTTTAAAATTCTATTTAAGTTACGAATGAAAAAATATCGTCTGATTTTTCCTTTTTTTAAAATTGAAAATATTATTTTAGTTTTAAATTTATTCATTACTTAAATTTTCTTTTTGAACTAAAATATCCGATACTTTATAAATTTTTATTGTCAATAAATATTATCAGAAGTATTTAAAAATCTGTGCAACATACAAATTTACTGCTCTTAATTCATTTATTTGGATTTGCTCTAAAAATTAAGTACAATTTTACTTTCTCGATAAATTTTAAACTTTCTTCACTGAAATATTTTCTGTCTTTATAAATAATTATTTAAATAGTTTTCATTACAAAACGGAATTCTAATTCGTTTCCAAGAATTCGAATTCTTCATTTCAAAAAATTCTTGATAAACTGAGCATGAAATAATAGTTATGCATGATTTCTTCGTTCGTAAACTATCATATCAAATAAAATATTTTTCAGTTACTATTAGTTTAATCAGGCTACTGTAATTCGCTAAACAATGGCTGTACTCTCCAATGCATTTTTATTTCCTTGAAGATAGGTTAACGAGCGAAGAATACAAACAGAGCAAAATATATTATTTGATACTTCCTGTAATTTGATCTGCTATAACTCGTTTTTGAAAATAAATTATTTTTCTCATTACATGCAAAACTCTATCATTAAGAAATGTAAAGAAAAAAAAATACACTTAAAGAATTCCTTTTAAAAATAGTAGAACGAGTATGAAGAAAATACGGAATGTTTGATTATATTGTGTTATACATATTATTATAGAATTATTATATATATATATATATATACTTAATTACATACAAAGAAAAAATGATCTAGTAACTGAACATGCCTCAATAATTAAAATGTTTTTTTATTATTGCTTAGAACATAATTATCATTTTAATTTTATACATATATTTATAAAAATAATATTTTTTTTATAAATTTTGATAATTTATTATTTTTTTTACTTTTTAATAATTTTATAATATTAGTTTCCAAAATACATCATAATAGTTTTATTTTCTTACACTCTTTACTTAACATATTTTTCACTCATACTTTTTATTCCAATTTATCTTTTTTAAATTAGGTTTGAAAATAATTGAAATAGTTTTTGGCTTTTTACACAATGGGTGCCTTTACTATTGACCAGTGGTCTTCAAACTTTGTCTACTCATGGAACCCTTAAAACTATAAGGTTTTCCAGAGGACCCCATTCAAGTTCGCTTTAGAAAAAATATATCTTAAAATAATGTTTAAATTAGATCAACATGTTGTAGTGTCTTTGGATTTTCAATGATGAAGCTCCAATGATGCTTTAGTGGTTTATTGAATCACAAACACATAGGACTTCTCATACATAAAAATTTAAATACACTATGTGCACGTTTTAGGTAAATAATAAATCTCCAGAATTGTTGACACTTTTAGAGAAAAGCAAAACACAAGGGGCCAGAGTGGCATCCAACACATCTGCCTTCGCAGGGCCTTTTTTAACCTCCCTGGCGCCCTAGGCACTTCAATAGTTACTCCTCCTATTTCCAGAGCACCCCTCTCTCCTCCTTCAGTTCTTATTTTTCTGTTTTTTTAGAGAGATTTTCTCTTAACTCTCTTACCTTGTTCCCTTTCTTTGTTTTTACTGTTTGGATTGTTTTTCCATTATCCACCACCTGTTGACCCGCCGTGTCCTGAACTGACAGCCGTAAGGAAAGGATAGTAATATGGCTTGGCCACTTGTTTATTTCTTACTTTATGGCCTCAAGGACCACCCACTACCTTGTAAATTAATGAAATCGTTTGCAATTACATTTTTGTGTATGAACAGTTTATTGCAATCTGTTAATTATCAACTTTTTCATCGCTTATTGCTTTGGTGTCTTTTACTTTCCGACATCCTTTCCTTCTTTTCTTTGTGGAGTCACTGTCATTGTCACTGCCAATTTAAGCTCATTTCGGTTACTGGACGCAGAAGATCTGCAGGTCCCTTTGGCACTGGAGGATCGAAATTTACAACCAGAAAATCTGACTAAGTCCAGCTTTTCCGGCCCCTGAATGCTCACCCTAAGCTCTCAATGGATGAAATGGCACTGGTCATTGTACTTATACTACTAAGATTTTATTCGAAAAACGAATGATTTTTTTGAGAAAATCACTATCAACATCATTGCAATCCATTTCCATTGCAATATCATTTTGAGTGCATAGCAACATCAAACTGTCAAGCATTTCATTTCTCATAGTGCATCTCATTTCAGAGTTTACTCTCTTGAGGGCAGAAATGCTGCTCTCACGATTCTGTAGGTGGTGGTACGTTTGCTGGAATTTTATTATTTTTTTTTCTCTTTTTTTTTCACTCTCAAATCTTTTGCGCTCAAGGGACGTGCCTAAGCGGAAAAGCGGCATTGTGCCTTCGGCAGATACAAAACCTTCTCAATTAGCTAGCTGGCGGAGCTCAAGAACCTCTCTCCTTGAGATCCAGTCACCGAATACCATTGTGTGGTCAGGGAAATCTTAAGACTCTTTGAGGCCCTGGGCCCCTATGCAAAAGTAGGCTCTACTCGAGATCTTTAAAAGTAAACTGTATATAGCAGCAGTTCTTAAACTGTGGTCCACGGACCCCCGAAGGTCATCAATGCTTGTCTAGGGGGTCCGCGAAGGTCTTTCATTTAATGTTAAGATTTTTCTCTTACAGAGACTGAAAGGTCTAGTGGAAAAATTGAAAGGTTTGCTATCCTAGACTGAATCACTAAATTGCTCTCAATAAACTTTTAAATCATTTAGCCATGTGTTGCGAGTCAGGGAGGGATATTCAAAATTTTGGGAGTCCGTGATGTCAGACTTTTACTTAAAAAGGGGTCGTGGTGAACGGAAGAACCGCTGGTATATAGCAGGCATTGTTAAATACTTGTTCAAACGATAAAAATCTCAAAACCTAGGCACAAACCGGCTCGATTGAAAACCGCATTTTGACTAAATGAGTTGAATGATTGTTTATGGCCTAGACATGGACAACGGTCACCACATTATACAGTCTTACCACTTTTGCAGGTCGTGGGTAGCCTAGTGGTTAGAGCATCGGACTCCAGATCCGAGGGCCTGGGTTCGATACCCGATGCCACTAAATACCACCGAGTATAGACGGAGTACGTGCTCGTTAAATCAGTGGATCCGAAAGTCTTGTGGGTGGTCGCAGCAGAAACCACGAGTGCAGGGGGCTGAAGAATATTTCCCTCCCCTTCAGTTCAGTGCCAAAATTGTGGAGGTGGAGATAGGTGGTGTCGCCATCTATCGTTAAGAAGTCCAACCTGTCTCAGAGGCAATAGCAACTTTCATTCTTTCCCTGCGGGAAGAAAGTCTTAGAATGTGTGTAGAGTTCGTTACAATGTGTGTGTAATAGTTACTTTTATTAAAGACAATTTAAGAAAAATGCTGTATTTTTTTTAAAAAAAAGTTAACATAATATTAATGTAATTTACTCATGAATAGCATTAATTCGTGCTCCAGATGTCATCCATCCCTGCATTATATTTAGGAACTATGATATGTGTATGCATATTTTTACACAAACCAACGAAGTCTAGGCCTATTGAAACAGTGATATTTGGATGTTGATTTAAAGCAATTCTTTTTTTGACAAAATGTTTACTACAATTATTTAAATTAATGTAAACATTATTTGTATTACTTTTTCTACTCTTTCTATGTTTGTGAACAAAAATGTAGGAAGAGTTTACGACACTTGAATATGGCTGAAATTTGAAAATCGCAAACATTCACATTTTTTCAAGAAATATCAATTTTTTTCAAATTTTGTGCCATTTTATTGTTTTTTGTGCCAAAATGCGCATACTTGCAACCCTTATTCACACACACATACATAAACAAAGGGATGGGAAAACAATTGCTTTTAGAAGTAGATATTTGTTATAAATCAGTCCAGTTGTGAGAATGAAAAAAAAGTACTTTTATACTTATTCTTTATTTCTTCTAATAATTAAGATCTATGTAAGATTTGTATGTTGATTGCTTTTCTTTCATATTTACAGAGAGAGAATTTCCAACCCATAATTATCAGTTTTATCTTATATATCTTTTTTTTTCTTTTGTTGCGGTAAAATCAAAATGACTAGCATGATGGACCTCTTTTGGAAGGAGAATCTAACTGAGAAAATAAACTCTAATTAATAAAAAAGGTAAGCTATATTTTTTTAAAATTAAATTTAGTCAAAAATTTAATTTAATTTTGTTTATCATTCTTCGCGAATAAATATTAATTTTCTATGAATTTTCATTTTCTTGTCTGCAAAGAATAATTGTACGTCGAATTAAAAATGAGAAGTTCGTACACATTAAATATTGCGCACATTAAACAAACAATAATTTTTTTAGAATAGCTTTAAAAACATCATTATTACTAGGGAAGAGATTTCATGACTGATTTCAGAGTTAAAAATAGGTTGTTTTCCTCTTCAGTGTCATATTTTTGATATTTGAGTTTTATTCATTATTCTTCATAATCTAAGAAGTCTCTCATTGACCCAGTTCCAAGTATTTCGAACTTGATATCTTTTCACTTCTTATATGAAACAAAATCAGCCATTTTGTTATTACTTAAAAAAATTAGGGGGAAAAAAACTTTATTTTTCTAAATAAACTCTTAAAAAAATTGATGTGAATTTTGTAAAAATTTATTTGTAAGTTTCAACAGTTCTCTGGGCAAATTAATTAATTCAGTCTTTAGCGTTTTTCTTTTGACTGACCGTAATTTATGGAACAAAAAAGCTACAAATTCTTCTTCTATGAGTACAGCGCACACATCTTTTCTGTTCAGAATGACTTAACCTTCGAAGAACCTGTAACGGAAAAACGGAACAGAATTTAAATACCTTTTCCAACAGATTGACATATTTATTCTAATCTCCTGTTCTAAACAAAGTCGTTGCTGCGTTTCTTTGTTATTTTTTCCCGCCATTTATGGAATCATAAAAGAATACTGTACGTTTGCCTTTGAGCCATAATCATTATCACCTCTTAAATACAAAAAATTCAGCTGAATAAGCAAAACAAGGAGGAAAAAAATAGATTTCGGTTTTTTGCGCAGGAGATCAACGAACTAATATTCTTTGTTCTGTTCAGTGTAACCACTTTAAACAGTACAGTGCAGCCGAGAAAATCAATGAGAATGACACAAAAGTATAAAATAACACCTGCTGTGCATTTTTCCTCCTAAATCTATTATAGTTTTTATGTTTGGATACACTGGTTGATCAGTTCATGATTGTTTTGTTCAGAGGAACTGTGTTCCGCCTTATCTGGATGTTAGGCTTAGTTCTTGGAATCGGAATCATATACCATACATTGTGCAGAATAAATGATGGAATAGAGCTAAGTGACAAAGAATCCAAATCAATTTCAAAGGCACACGATTTCGCTGGAAAATTGGTACTTCAGAAGAAAACAGCTAATGGGAGATTTTGTTGCTAGGCGATAGTTGCTTAGAGAAAAATATATAATTCTTTATCTACGTTTTCGGCCTACATTAGTGTTATTATTTAAATGTTTTGTGAATTCTAATATTGCGGATTCGTAAATATATTATATGAATATTAAAATACTTGCTGAATGACAAAAAATAAACAATACAGGATGATTAGAGTGGACGATATTTGAGAAATCTCTATTTTTAAAACACATTAGAACTAATTTGAGAGCTTCAGATCGAGCATTTTTGTCGTAAAAAGCTCTCGCGTTCAACTTATTTAAGTTAAAAAAATGTTGCACAAGATATTTCTTAACTTACTTATGTGACGATTTAGAATTAACTCAAAAAATAAAAGTGAAAGTACGAATTTTTTAACAACACTTTTTTTGTGAGTTAATACTTTTGTTGTGGTTACTCATGCCACCTGATTGACAGTAACATCAGATCAAAGACATGAAATTCATCGTGGCAAGGGGCTAGTTGCACGCCTGTCGTTAGCTGTAGCTTTCAGCACCATGCAGGTGATAGTGTGATTTGGCTTGTTTCCACTCAAATTTCGAGGGAGAACACCCTGGGGTTGGTCAGGGGCCTCCTGCCTCTCTTCCCCTTCTACCAACCTCACCAGATGACGAATCAACGGTTTTTTTTTTGAGTTCCCACATGCCGCAAAGGCACTATACATTAAAAACATCTATGTCTTCTCCGGAATTCGAACCCAGCCCAACGGCATTGCAGTCAGCGTCACTAACCACTGTGCCGGGTGGGAGGCATTGATACATTTAAAGCCAAGGGAATAAGAGCTGAATGAGTGAGTGTGAGTGAATATTAACGTCGCACTGTTCAGCTATACTCGAAGACTTTTGGCAACGGACTAGTAATTTTGAACCATGGTCAAGTGACGAAGTCGACACCTTAGCTGGCAGCCCCCTCTCCTAACTACCACACCCATCAACGGGAGGATATTTGAGCTCTCGGCAGATTCAACATGCATCGTTCCCCTACACGGCGGGTCTTTCGCGGTACTGGGCTCTAACTCATGACATGCCAACCACGATCCGATACCTTGACCACGAGGCTACCGCGGCCGCAATAAAACAAACATTAAATATTGTTTTAACACCACAAACCTAGAAATAATACTATTTCAGCATTATTTTGAATTCTATTTAAAATTTTTTAAAAATGTATGAGGCAACTATTCAGCCGGTGTAAAATGAATAAAATTAATCAGAATTTGTGTTAAAATTATAAATCAAGCTTATTAATTTATATATATATATATATATATATATATATAACATTTGAAATTTAAGATTTATCTCAAGTATCTTAGTTTGAACTTTCTCTTTAGAACAAAAATATAATTCTACATTTAAAGCTCTCGAGCTCCTCCCCCGTACATCCTCGCAACTCCCATCGCGGGGAGGGGGGGGGGCAGGATTCTAGGGGGCCAAAGCCTCATTGACGTCAAGTACGTATTTGGGATCGAGGCCCAAAACCTGACTTTGCAGGGGGACTGCCTTAATGTTCTCCGTCACACCACTGACCCGAGCCAAATTTATAAGTATTCACAAGAAGACAATTTTAATCTGTTTACTCAAAACTGTACACACAAATAAGTAAATAAAACGATCTGGAAAACCTTAAAAGAAGATTAAAAGTTCTTGAAAATAGGGATTATAGATAAAGAAAAAAGAACTATAAATTAGAAAAGATCTTAAAAAATTCAGGATCTCCAACATTTCCGTATTTTTCTACATTCCTGGTCCTCCTCCAACTATAATATTAAAGCTGCTAGATTTTAAAGTTTTCAGAATTTTGTTCCTAAGATACCAAGGAAAGATATTTTAAATTATAAGGTTATTTAATCCTAAAAATTGCTCTTAAATAAAATTTATAGTGTAACAAAATTAAAATTAAAAAGTGGGGAATGAGTTTTAAATTTCCAGTTAATTCCTAAAATTAATACGCTGACTTTCTTGAAATTGTATAGATTTTTTAGAAAGCTGTTTGCCGCCATTGTACATTACTCTACGGCTTAAGAGTATATCCAAATTATCAAAAATCCCAAGAGAAAGTTAACACAATAACTAATAAAAACAATAAATATTGGTCATTCATATTATTTAGTTTCATTAAATAATTATAACTTTATAAATGAATATTCAACTCAACTTTATAAAGCAATAATCCAATATGGCTGTCGAACAATTAAAATATTGAATTTAAAAACTCACAATCAGATGATGTTGAACTGAAAGGTTAAATTTGTAAAATAAATTTGAATATTTTAATTTATACGTGCTTGTGATTGAACATCATATTTTCATTTAAATTCCAATTGAAAATTTCAATAAATGAACTTCAACTTCCATTATTAAAATTAAAAACAAATTAGGCGAATTTATTCGAAAACCTCTCAAAATTTAAAACTGAGGTTTTAATAAAAAAATTATTAAAAAACAATAGTTATTAGAAAACACGTCGTTTTACGAGAAATCATTTAGAATTTTAAAAAAAATCCAATGACACAGAAATTATTTTAAAGCTCCTTAAATTCGAATTCCAAATCGACATCTGTGTCAACGCCATTTTGTTTTGCTGCATTCCATGTTTCCTTCTGCTGACAGATTGTTAAAGAAAATTAGTGGGAAAAAATTACATTCCACACCCTTAAAATAAACTCGACTCCAATCAAAAACTCATTAAAATTTATTTTTATCAATCCTAAACTGGAAACACCATGCAATTAGTAGACGAATTTATCTTCCTGTTTCCCGCCGTATGTTAACTCCTAGTTCGACGACATCTGCAGCTCAATGAAGATTTGCATTTTTCGTTCTTTGTTTGCAAGGCACATATCCAATTTATTTTTCTTCCAGATTAAATTAAAATTCATCTGTAATAAAAAATTTCTATGATATTTAGACAAGTTATTCTTCTTTTGAAAAATAGATTTGCTATACTAATTTCTAAAATTTCTTTCAGAAAGAATATGAAAGTAAACACTAAGATATATTTTAGAGAATTTAAAAAGTCAGGTTTATTCTACAATAAAAATTATTCATCAAAAACACATTTGCAGAAAAAAAATTCTCGAATAGGACGACTCTGTAAGCATGAATTTCCTTCTTTGAAGAATAAAGGGTTAATTTAAATATCAAACATTTTAAAACTAATGCTTTTAGAAAAAAGAAATGAAACTGTATATAATGTAATTGCATCAAAAATATATGTAACAACAAATCTCATTATATATGTGAATGATTTAAAAATATAAAGAATTAGAAGGAATTTTTTCATCGACAAATAATCTTTTCAAAGATCCAAAAGATTTATGCAAGTTTAAACTTCTTGTGTTAGCGTTTTTAGTGCTATATATTTGTTTATATCTTATTCCATCAAAAATTAGTGAAATAATAATTGTTGTAGAAAGAAAAAGTAAATTGTAATTTTAAAGTTTAAATTAAAAAGCTTTGTAATTTTGAACTGAAATGAAATGTTATGAAATAAAAAGAAGTTTTTGATGAAATCAACTAATGCATAACGAAGTGATTCTAAAATGAAAGGGTTGCCTTAACATGTATTTTATTAAAATATAAAAAACTTTAAATTTTTTATAGAGTTTGAAGTCGAAATTATTTTTAAAATTGCCTTTTGTAATCATAAATTAGAGTAATGTGCAAATAAATATTTAAAAAAAAAAAAAAACGAGCTTTATACAGTAGTCGCATACGATGTGTAACATCTGACATTTTATCGTGGTAAATTCGCAATAGCAACTTAAATCCTGAAAAAAATAAATCGAGTATGATTGGAAATAATTTTCTATGGGAATAATTATATTTTTAATGAAAATTTTATTTAATTAACACAAGGAGTAATGCAATTTTTTATAAAAAAATAATTATTCTTTTTCAATTTGGGGAAGAGCGGTAATGATAATTTATGATAAATAAAATATGACACATATACTTGTGATTTCAAAGTATTTAAAAACCGTTGTGAAAAATAGCGTCAATAACAGTACCACTGTTAGTTGTCGAAACATTTCGATTTGTGTTCATTTCGAGCTTGAGTTCATAATTCAAAAAAGCTATGAGTGGCTCGGCTTCTAGCAAACTGAAGTTAACTTTAAAATCACCACTCAAAATCATAGAAAGCGAGTGATAGTTTTTTTTAAAAGAGCAGAACCACCTTCGGTATATGGAAAAAGTAAAAAATGCAGGAAATCTTTAATTTTTTGAACCGTTTGATTCGGAGAAATGTATACGACCACCGAAATCACTGTTTGTCCATTTTCAAATAAGCATTTTGCCCCACATACGTCCCCAATATCTTGACTAACAATACCCAGTCCACTTGTTTGACGATAAGTAATATCCATATGCGAGCCACAACATGTGAATTGTTCTATTTACGATAGATCGCAACACCAGCTGCTCTGTGGCCTGGTCGTTTAAATTGTAAGCAGCAATCGAAGTCAGGTATCGAAACACGTTCGTCATTGTCTAACCATGTTTCTGACAAAAGGACTTAGCTTCTTCTCTGATCCTAAAGTGAGAAAACAAAAACAAAGATCCCACGGCCTAGACCGCAGGGGGCGGGGGGTGGGGGCGGAGTCCCTCCCGAATGAAGGAGAAAAACAGAACTTCACTGAATAGTGTGCGCTTCCCCAACTTCCTGTTACACATTTCCGTCCCTTTTCACGAAATCACTCCCACAAATCTCCAACAATCGAGAGGAAAGATGTTACACATAAAAAAAAAACGAAACAAATTAAACTACTGTTTGGCAATTCTAGAAATTTTGTTATTCAACATATAAAAGTTATGTGGTGCACTGGTGGAAAATATAATACCGGAACTAAGAAGGAGTTGGGTTCTAAATACCATAAAATTCGACGTATAACGCGCACTTTTAACACAAAAAATAAGATCGAAATTGACGGGTGTCTGTTATACGCTGGTATAAAAATTTGAACTTTAAAAATGAAAAAAGAAAGAGACGAGCATAGAAAAAATTAGACTTATACGTATAGAAGTACTGTTTTTTAAAAGAAAAGACATTCCTTTTATGAACTTAAAAGGTTATAATGATAGAAATATACTAATTAATCTAAAGCTTGGTAAAAACCTCGAATAAATGATTTCAAAACATAAGAGCATTCATTACACACAAATATACCAATTTTTTCGTAAAAAAAAGGGGGGACGTTATACGAATATACCTTAAAATTAAAAAATACCTCTTGAAAGTATAGTGCCGTTATACGCCGGATTTTACGGGACTTATATAAGCAAATCGAATTAAAATTATATTTTTCAGTTTTATTTGAAAAGTAACTTTACCTTAATCATCCCCCCCCCCCCCGAAACTCTTGAGATACTATCACTGTTTTGTTTTCAAATTAGATGTTTCATAATTTATGCATTTGTAATTTAAATTTGTTGTGTATAATTCATTAATATTCTTTTAAATTCTTGATAATATTTTAAAATATAAACAGATGAGTTCAAATATAGCCACTAAAGTTATATATGAGCATCTCAAATGGTTCCGAAAAAATTTTCTGTTACTTATACACGTCTATATTATAAATTATTTTTCTTCATAATTCTTTATAGAACATTATTTTTTCTAATAATAAAAATATGAACAAACATGTTCATATCAACAAACATGATAGTTTATCAAAAAAAAGAAAAACACAGTTCGAATTTAAGGTATCCGACTACCCTAAAATTATGAATTTTGCCAAAAATGGACAATTTTTTTAAATTTTCTTATGTCATCCTTATTAGCTTTATAAAAATACCAAGTTTATTATTTTCCGTTCACTAGAACAAAAACTACAAGTGTTTTAGTCAAAGCAGATGACATTACTTTAAGCAAGAGGTCATACTTTAAAACGGTGTTTTACTCGAAATGTCTTTTTTTTAAAATACTCAAACGGGGCCAGCGATCCCTAAAAGAGTTTTGAAAATAACTAACTAAATTTTTTGTGCATGTTCTGTATAATAGTAGAAGTGTTTTAACCTTCAAATTAATCAATCACTGTTTTATTACAAAATGTACAGTCCCTTATGTTAATATCAGAATTGAAAATTTGTTCATAAACTTTTGGTATGGAATGGGCCGCGTTTATGCTATTTTTTGTAAATTTTTACCCATTTAAGTAAAATAATTTGTTTTTCTCTTTTAATTTTGGCATATTTTTCTTAAAATGTACTAAACCAATCTAAAAGCAACAAGAACGAAAAAAAAAAGCCCCATATCTCCATTTTTTTAAAAAAAAGCTATCTCTCAAGTAGTCGGATACCTTAAGATTTCGAGAAATTTGTATCACTGTAATTCAAATGAAATGCTTCAAAAGATTGATGTATTTTCATTATACTATTATTTTCTTGATATTTTAACTTTTGTGAAATGAGTTTTATTAGAAAAAGTTAAATTTTCATTTCATGTTTGTGCATCTGGGCCAGATATCCTTACCAAATGGGAAACTTATCCCACTCACTTTAGTGAAACAAGAAAATCTTTCACAATTCTTCATCACGTGACTTATAAACCATTCGATTGGCTGACAGAAATTTAATTCATGCACATGCACAATCGGACCATCCTCAATTTTTTTTACCGTCATCAATTACATCTTTGGTCTCAGGTAGCCCTCAGCCAATCATTAAATTTCTATCCACTTGTTGCTAGGTGCCCTTTCACATTCAGTAACTTTGAAACAAGGTCAAATCCCATGCAGAAAATACACAGTAATTACTTTCCGTCGCTGTCAGACGGCGTGGAGACTATCCAAGGACACCAATTGCATAATTCTTTTACTTCTTTATTCATTCATTTGTTCTTATTATTCTTTTTATCTTTGTTTTTGGACACCCACCTCACTTAATTCGGTAAACGCTAGTCAATTATGTAACTATAAACTATGCTTCTGGAAATGCAGTTAACTTATCAAAAATCACCATCGCGTTACTGAGTTAATAGTTGTTTTTTTTATCTGCTCGCGATTGTAGGCAATGACAAGCAGGTGGTTTTTTTCTTTACTATTATATTCCGAGAGGATTGTTATATATTGTGATGGGTTCTCGAATTTAAATTCGTACGAGGAAGATTGTTTTAGATTGTGATAAACGGTCATATTTTCCTTTTAAAATGTAATCGATAAGTAAGTGTTTCTTTTCCGTGATGTTATTGCGTTCTTGGTGAGGTTTCTTAATAAATTTTAAAGGAAATGACTTTCAAATTAATGCTTTGATAGAGAAGTTATTCATTTACACCAGAAGTTCCCAAACTTTTTACGTCTCATAGACCCCTTGCCATGTTTTTCGGTATCGGGTAGACCCCCTGCTTATCTGATATTGAGTTTTTGCAAATTTATCAACTTATATATATTTTTCACAGCTGATGCTATTACTTACTTAAAAAGAATTAAATTTATTTGTAGTGAAGCAGAGCGTTTAAGACTTAAGAAGCACATGTTAATGAATTGAATTAAAATTAAAATAAAACATAAAATAACTGTTTCGTAAAATAATGGACAAACAAATGCTTTTAATGAGAGGGATGAATCTGGTGCTTTATAATGACAAATTTTCAACATTTAATACATATCAATCTAGTCAGATTTAACCCTAAATTTCCTTTGTTAGTATAAGTGTCCAGTTTTTTTCTTTCTTTCTTTTTTAGTTTTTGAGATTGGCAAACTTATTGAAACTCACTCACTAGCAAAATCAATTAAAACTTTTTTTTCTCGGCGTTCCATAATTTGTGACAAATAACATATTTTTAAAGCTAAAATTGCTGACATCCGTTTCTAAACTTCATTTTAAGATTTTCGTTAGGGCCTATTCGGATCAGCTCCTATTTTATTGTAACATATTTTTTCAATGCGACTATATAAATTAATTGTGGTTTACTATTAAAAAGCAATCTCAAATTTAGCTCTAAAATCTGAGTAAAAGGTATTCAAATGTTTAATGTAGGTTAAAATGTCCTGACAGAGATTGCCTGTGATAAATTGAGAAAATTCGCGGCGTCCAATGTTATACTTCTTTAGCTTAATTCTGGAAAGAAATGGTGAAATCATCCTTGTCTTGATGAAATGTATGCTGTCACCTAGTAACCATAAATTAACCTCACTAAGCTTAGTTAAATAGGTAAAATCTGGCTTCCACTAGATAAATTTTTTTTTTTTTTAAAGATTAAAGCCATAATCTGGTTTAATGAGAGCAACTATCACAGACCATTTACATCTCATGGACCCCCAAATTATTTTTTCGCTGGTGTGGACCCCTTGTAGTTTGTCACAGACCCCTGGGGGTCTATATAGACCACTTTGGGAATCACTGATTTACACCCTTTTATAAGCTTCACTTGTGTGTTACCGAATCTTTGAACTCAATTTTTGCCCACTTTAAAAGGTCAGATTAATTCGAAATTTTGCTCACTTTTCCAGGACCGTTGACAATATAATAATTTAGTGATTTTGTTCGATTGTGTCCTGATCAGGCTCATCAAGATTAACGATTTGCCATTTTCACATCCCATCCCGCATCTAGCGACTTATTTCAGATCCCATTTCCAAATTTGGCGACTAATTCCAGATTTGGCGAATAAGAGATAGTTACAACTTAATTCGATAAATTACAAAAGGGTGTTTTTTAGTTTTTTAAAACAAAAATTTATTTAAGTTATTTCAGAAATAACCTCTCGAATCAGAATGGTTTGATATTATATTTTCTTTTTTTAATTTATTTTGATACAAATTTTCCGGTTTGTTGGTCTACTTTGTCGTTTTTATTTTGAAAATATAAAAAGTGAGCGATATAACGTGAAGTACCTTTATCTTTACTGCACAGATATTAATGTAAGTTTACGTAAAGTGTAATAAAGAAATTAATTTTTTTCGAATAATACTACTTTCTAAATTTATTTGTTCCGTTTGAAAACATTGTTTTTTACTTTATGTACTACAAAAGTATAATAAAGCAAATTTTAAACAATTTATTAAGTAAATATAATTTTTTTACACGATTGCTTATAGAACCAACCGATTCTTAAAGAGATTAAAAGTGTTTTTAATCCTTATTTTTATTATGGAGAAAACATATATTTAAAAGGTGTCTAATAGTTTATTTTTCGCTATGCTTTGAGAAACATATAGTTTATTTTAAAAAAATAAGATAGAAACAACGTTTAAAAAAATAACAAATAAATGAAATAAAACAAAAACCTAATTTAAGCTTTAAATTTTTTCCTTGGTATTTGTTCTGTATTTTATTGATTTAGATCATTATATATATATATATATCACATTTCTTAACATCTAAAAATAAATAATCATTTTGCAGATTTTGTAAGAAAACTCTTTTTTTCTCTATTTATCTTTACAAAAATCGTTAGAAGCACGGAATTTTAATTTTTTTTCTTCTTTCCGAGAATTATTAGTTTTATATTTGTACAAATTTTTAATTGAACTAAAAGGACTGAAAATTATAAAATTAAAAATTTGGACCTATATTGACAAGCATGAACTGAAGGAAGCAATTTGATGTTTTTTTCACCTTATATCTACTATAATAGGGTGGATCGATTATTATTATTATTATTTTGAGAATTTCAAATCCTACCCATGAAGAAAAGATGTTCTCTGGTGTATAAAGGACGGGAAAAATAAAATATAAAAATTAATTTATGTGTTAAATACTGCCACAACGAGAATGAGATTTGGGAATTGGAGCGTTTCTATGGTGAAATGTCCAAGTAATTTTTGTTAAAGAAAAGGGGGGATTTTTGTACTTGACTTTTATTGGGATGAGAGGACATCTAAAAAACATCAAGTACACTTAACAGCTTTTTAGTATTAATTTAAAAAAAAAAAACACTGTCGAAATTATAGTAAAACAATAAAGCGAAAGACTGAAAAAAAAAGAGACTTGGATTGGACTGATTCAACGGTAAGGGAAGAGAGAGACCTGAGGTTATGAAATGTCGCAATAAACATTGTATTATTCACTTCTCAGTATTAACTTATCAATAATCAATGCTTTTGGTTATTTATAACTTAACTCAGTGGCGCAACTGCCCATGAGGGGGGCCAAGGCCTACTGTGCCCGTCTCAGTATACGTGACCTTGGGCTCTGAGCTGCATGAGCAGATGCTCCGGTCAGGTGGGAAGTCTGAAGAGTTTGGTTGTTGAAATTGTAGCAAATTAATTTTTTAAGGCTAAAATCCTCTTCCTTAAATTAAGTCCGTTTCAATTTTTTTCGAAAATTCACCCCTTTTATGGCAATATTAAATTTTTAAATTAATTTTTTAATTATTTCTCCAAATCACCATACTATAGAGCAGCGGTTCTTAACCTTTCGATCGCCGTGAACCCCCCTTTAAATATCAGGCTGACATCGTACACCCTCAAGATTCTGAACACCCCTCACTGACTTCAGGTATCCGACAACTCTAAAATTGTGAATTTTACCAAAAACTGACAATTTTTTTTAGGATTTTATTTTATAGGTCATCTTATTAGCTTTATAAAAAAAACAACCAAGTTTATTATTTTCTGTTCACTAGAACAAAAATTACAAGTGTTTTAGTATAAAAGCATATGCCCTTACTTTAAGCAAGATATTTCATACTTTAAAACGCGTTTTACTCGAAATGTGTGTTTTTTTAAATGCTCAAACAGAGCCAGCGATTGCTAAAATTGTTTTGAAAATTATTAACTGAAATTTTTTGTGTGTATTCTGTTTAACAGTAGAAGTGTTTTAACCATCAGATTTATCAATCACTGTTTTACTACAAAATTCACAGTTCCTTATGTTAACATAATCACTGTTTTTTTAAGTAATTTCATATAATAACTAAGACAAAGTGCTCTAGTTCTTGTAAAAATTAAAATATCTCTGATCCTGAAGGTCATTTCAAAAATGAATAATATAGCAACCGCATCAGAATTGAAAATTTATTCATAAACTTTTGGTACAGAATGGGCCCCATTTATGTTATTTTTTTGTAAATTTGTACCCCTTTATTCCCATTTTAGTAACAATGGTTTCTTTTTCTCTTCTTAATGTTAGCATATTTTTCTTAAAATGTACTAAACTAATCTAAAAACCTTAACAAAATCCCCATATCTCCATTTTTTTAAAAAAAAATTGTTGCAAGTAGTTGGATATTTTAAAACAATATCTTATTTATTCGAAATAATTAAATTATCTTCAAAACAACCTTTCATTCCAAATAATAAAATAATCATTATATATAAATCTCCAAAACAAAGTTCTTATGTGAAATAATTATCAATGACCAAAAACACGTAGCGTTACTCTAAGTAATTAAGACTTAATTAGTTTTAATTGGAAAACTAAATTTAAAACTAATTCAAATAATAAATAAAAGCCACGTTCCTAAATAAATCTTGAAATTTTTCCTAACAAAAGAGATTTCAGTTCCTGCTGGAGGTCTTCGTTTAGTTGGAATCAATGTTTTCTTTTCCACGATACAGATGAAAGAACAATTTTTTATACAACATTCTCTCCAGTTGAGAGTCATCGTATCTGCATACAAAGTATTTAAAAGTAGGAGGATTATCTCGTCAACTAAATATACTTATTGTCCTCATCGTTAAAAATGATGCTTTGTAGCGTTTTTTCCGAACTTTTAGAAGTGTAGATTACAAGCTGCGATAACGATTCAATGTACGAATATTTAACAGCGTTATCTGATAAAATATATCGTCTGCTTTGTTCCCGTAATGTATTACGTTGCCACACAATAACAACTAATTACTTTTTGACGTAAGATAAAGAAATATTTTAATTATTGTAAAAAATGGGAGCTTTTTCAAGAACTGATATGTATTCATAAAACATTTAATTGTTGGACATCCTGATGATTTATTTCGAATTTTTCTGGGAATAAATTTGTCGAATTAATTAATTGTTTTTGTTTTAAACCGTAAAGACAATGGCGGAAAGTACGTTTTTTGGCAACAATATAACTGGAAATCATTATGGAAATTATTATAATCAAGAACAGAAAATGAAAAACTTTCTCAAATTTCCGAAGTAAAAGTGAACGGAAAAATTTTATTATTTAAACTCACTTCTAAAAGAAGAAATACAAGCAGTTCTGACAAGTTCATTTTATTAAAATTTTAATTAGCGTGGTGTTTTTAATAGATTTAACCAAAAGAACAATTGTACATTGATATATTAGAACATAAATGAAAAGTTTTATGAAGAATTTTCAGGTAGGGTCACCTGGTAGGGTTCAGGTTTAGTCACCATTTGAAAATCTTTACATCTTCGGTTTATTATCGTAATATAAATAGTTAAGTTAATTTTATAGAATTATATTAGTATAGTAATGTAAATAATTTTATTGTAAAATCTTAAAAAGGTGTTTTTAAAAAATTTTTTTTTAAAGTCGTGTTTGTAAAAATCGTTGTAAACAAATATTTAGATTTGTGTGTACTAGACACCTAATACATAACACATCACTCAATAAGTCCAGGACCTAACTAATAAAACAACAACTTTTAGCAAAGTTGTACTTTATTTATCAAGGTACTCTCATTTAAGAATAACACATTCAGCCCAGCGCTCTTCAAATTTTTTAATACCTTTTTCGTAGAACGATTTGTCTTTGCTCTCAAAAAAGGCTTCAAATTCGGCAATCACTTCTTCATTTGAGCCAAACCTCTTTCCCTGTGGCATTCTTTTAAGGTCTGCAAAAAGCCAGTAGTCCCTGGGGCAAGATTTGGACTGCACGGTGGGTGGGAAAGTAATTCGGAGCACATTGTTTTGCTTGAACATTGTTTTCTCCATCACAAAGCAATGTTAACGCACGAAATTCTTTTTCATCTGTATAGTTTCTAAGCAAACAAAAATTGCTTCTCTAAAATCTCTGTAATTTTTTAACTAAACACGATATTATCACGAAATTTTGTCACGGGCCGTTTGAAAGTTAGTACTACTAGATTAGACTAAAGAGAGTTAGAAAGTAGCACCATCTGTTTGTTAGGCCCGGAACTTATTGAGTGATGTGTTAGATGCAACTAATTTAAATACATTAGGATTATATATTGCATATGTATCCACTTCTTTTCATTAATTTTAAACTGAAAATTACAGCATAACATTTAGAATTAAGTATAATTCACATATCATGCGAGACTTCTGGTTTAAAGGCTTGTCTTTAATTCTTAATTTTAACTAACAAGGGACAGAATTTCATATTTAATTGGTTATTATAATTGTCTAAGAAATGTGGAATACATATTTTGTAGTGAAATGGTTGAGATAACGAGGTCTAAGACGGGAATAAACTTGAAATATCGTCTTTCATTATCAGCGTTTCTGAACGAGTTAATTTTAACGTATCGTAAAATCCCAGCAACGTGCTTTTCCGGAGAATAAGCTCCTACTTAAAATTTAATTTGAATTTGACTTTCGTTTCCGATAGCACGCAATTTTCTTATTATCATGTTTTCAGTCCATGATTATTTATGATTACTTACCTTTTTCCTTCCTTTATACCGTGATATGTAAATATTTTCTTTTTCTCGAAATTAATTTGTTTTTTCAATTCCTACTGTTAATTCGCTCTCTCCCTATATATATATATATATATATATATATATCTTGTTCAAATTTTCAATTGTTAATAAAATACTTTCTATTCATCCATTCAAGTTCAAATACATTTTTTTAAACTTGTAGTTAATGACACTTGATGTTAATACAGTTTTTTCAAAAATTAATTCATTAATTAAATTAAAAAATGAATGAATACTAAAAAACAAAAATAATGGTCCAACAGCATATATAGAAAGGAAATTGGTTCGTTATGCCCCTGTAGCGCATTGGCATAGTAGCTTCTAATCCAAAGGTCGTGGGATCGAATCTCACATGGGTTGACCTAGTTTATGAGAATGTTATTTTTTTTTACTATACTATTTTATTAGAATTATTAAATTCAATAGTAACAGACACACACATACAAAAATAGTCCAACACCCTATATAGAAATGAAAATGGAAAATTGCAAGGCAAATCGCTTTCTATTTTGTCACTTAATATATTGTGATTCTGTCATATGTATATACATATTTATATTAATTGTAATTATTTAATAAAAAGTAACGAACATAAAATTTTTTTTGTTAAATTTGTCCTAAGTAGAAATTGACTTAATTTTTTTAAAATTTCTTGTTATTGGTAAGATTTATGCTATTGTGTTTTGAATATGTTCTTTAATACAGATGAGATTTCAAAAATAAATTGGGCTTAAATATCGATTTCAAGCATTGTTTTTTTACAATGCTTGATAAATGCTGTGTAACAAAAACATTTTAATACTATTTAATTATATACATTGGATTAAGGAAAGGAAACTTTTTATACATTAAAATGTACTGTGCATTAAGTATAATGCAAAAGGGATGGATTTCATCATTTGGAAAAGGGAGATAAAAAAAAAAAGAAAATTCTCTTTCAGCAACTTCCAGTATTACATAAATCTCTCAGTTACAAATATAAGCGCACACTAATACAAATTTGGCATCTATTATGTATGCTGTGCACTAAATTTTCTAGGAGGGCTAGAGAGATATTATCATAGGTGGTGAAGGTGATTTTGAGCTCCGGAAGTGCTCGGTGGGGGTGATTCCTTTATAAGATTTTCCTTACAAGAGCCTTCTAAGCATGTGTTCTACGGGGGATGATCAGAAAAAAGGTTACAAGCCACAGCATTTGAAAACTACATATTGTGGAGAAATTTTGTTTCTTCAGAGTGGAGATAAATGGCGCTACTTGTCGTGCAGCTGGTTTGCGGGTAGGTAGTGAAAGTTCCCAGACGGGTTCAGGACGATTGTAATGGCAAGGCCTTAGAAAATTGATCTGGTTTGGAAGTGCGAGCCGTGATTCGATTTTTATGGGCCGCATCTGACATTCACAGTCAAATGTTGGAAGTTTATGGTGAAGAAGCAATGATCAGACAATATGTATCGAAATGGTGTCACTCTTTTCAAACAGCCTGCCAAGATGTCGAAAACAGCAATTTGGCAGAGAGCGGCTGGCCAAGTTCTTCAACGACACGGAAAGATACTACAATGTTCTTCACGACACAATTGAAGAAATAATTCAAAATGATTGACGGGTCTGATTGAAATCTTATCAGAGCTGGGAATGAGCTATGGTAGTTTGCAGCATATGTGGTGCGATATTCTAAGAGAGGGCTGTGAACATTAGCCGAGACCTGGCTCAATGAACAGGGACCTGATTTCTACCAAGACGGGATAAGCAAGTTCGTTCTGTGTTCTGATAAATGCGTAAATAGACTTGGTGATTGTGTCAAAATGTGATAGGCATGTATGCCTCTTAATTCCTTCTTGTACTTTCTGTCTATTGTTAATAAATATTTCTTTATTCGATTTGTAACCTTCTTTTCTGACCAACCTTCGTAAATCTGGTGAGTTCATAAATCATTGCACTTAATGTCTTCACCCTGTAGAGCCTTCCATTGACCTTTCTCTTGAAAAGATAGTCTGAAGCCATTGTACCACGAAAAATATGAATGCACCCTAGTAGAGTCTCGGTGCATTATTGCACATACATAATGAAACCAGTATCGATGATGCGTAGTGATGTGCTGCAATTATGAGCAATGTCTGCCTGTCTACGCTATGACACATATACAAAATCACTAAACTTCTTGAACATTCTCGAAAACGGGTCCTCACTATCTCTACGGTAGTTAGTGTCTAAAATCCCTCATCATGGTGAACTGGAATTTGTCAGAAAGCATGACTACGGAACAATCTCTAATGATTATGTTCTTTGCACAACATACCTTTTCGAATGAGGTAGTGGTAGCTGCGGTAGCCTGCTGGTCACGGTCTCGAACTCGTCGGCAACGTTGTCGAGTCGTGGGTTCGAGTCCTGATGACATTAAAGACCAAACGTGTAGAGGGACTGGTGTACGTTAAACCTGACGGGGCTCTAAGTCCTTATGTTGGTGTGGAAGTTAGGATAGTGGAGATCTGGCTCTGGTGTCGTCTTTGTTTTTGGCAGACCCGCAAGTATCGTTATACTTTACTTACTTTGGAAACCACTGCCTTTTTTTTTATCAATTTATGGAAATTTTACTGTATATAACATACGTACCATATTTCTGTACAATAATTTTGTTTCAATAATATATTGATAATTAATTTTTCTGTTCATTTTTTAAAGAATATACTGCAAACAGCTAATATTAAGAATAGCCGGTAACCACTATACCGCTAATGTTAAATTGAGCGTTTTTATGTACCTTTTTCTCAGAAACTGTTAATTATAAAAACTTCACATTTTGTTTGTATATTAATTATACTTTTATATTTATACTGAAGTGAAATTTTTTAAATATATTGTTAAGTTTTTTCAAAATCATGCAACGTAAAAGTATTATTATGAATTTTTTGAAAATTGTCATTTTTTTTCACGATAACTGACTTTTACCAAAATATTTTGGGAATATAAGAAAAGCTCACTTCAGTATATTTTGTTACATATTTGTTATGTTCAGTAAAATTATCGTGTGCATTTATTCAATAGGTTCTGAGAAAAATGTACACGCAGTTTGAAAAACATCATTTTGAGAAAATTGCATTTTTAATATAAAATGTCAGTTCAGCACAAAAGTTATGAATTACAACATGTATATTGATCCCATTTTATTAAACATTGGCTTATCCTATATTTATTTTAAGACTTTTTTTGTTTCCTATTTTACTTAAATTCCCCAGAAAATACATACATAGCATTTTTCAGTTTTTTTTAACGAGATATTTTGTAATATTTACATTAATTTTCTCAAAATCTGTATGAATTTTTGAAGAATTTTTAGCTTTGATGTATTATAAACATCAAAGTTGATCATAAAAATCATGAAGGATTTGTAATAATGTAACAAAATGTAAAAGAAAGGATTTGGGAATATGTGATTATACGACACTTCTCGAAAGTTATCATTAATGTTTTATTTTTTTCACATGCAAACAGTATTTCTAAAACTATCAGATCTCAAAATTTTTTTTAAACTGATCAAATGATTTCTAAAAGAGAACATAAAAACTGTTTTTATGTTTTTAAACATGATATTTATGTATTTTCATGTATGTAGCCAGTTTTTTTGCAACGACAAATGGTATTACACATCTGAATTATCTGTAGGTACCCTTCATTCAGAAGCTTTTTAATATTTAAGTTTAAAAACTCGTCTGTACAATAAAGAAACATTTATACAATTTATTCTGAAGGGATTTTTTAAAAATAAATTTAGTTTAGATTTTATAAAAAATCTTACCTGTCAAAGTAAGTATTCCACAAATATTGTTTTATTCTTCATGATTTAATAATCCTAATTTACAGCACTTCAACCATGTAAGGATAAATTCCGCTCCAAAACTTATCAGTTAATCGTACAGTTATACTATTATCTAAAGGTAATTGCGTATGAATAAATAAAAAGAAGGCTTTGCAATTGTTTCAGGACATTTAAAAGGCAAATTTCTGTCAAAAGTGGGCGTGGCCCGCCAGTTGAAGATTTTTAAAAAGTCATTTTGACATACTTCTAATTGAAAATATGGCCTATGTGTTTTTTCCCTAGAAAGCTCATGAATTAAAGATTTCAGAAATACGAAAAACTCAAAATCGATAATTTCAAGATTTTAAGCCTATTGACTGCTCTTAAATATATATTGTTTCAATGTCTGCTATTTACACCAGGAAATGTTTCACTTTTTGTTACATAAAATCAACGTTAAAGTATATAAATAACGAAAGAGTTTGAGAAATGGAATAAAGGATTCATTTATCTAATAGAATGTTTCGAACAAACTATTCTAGAACATACAGCAGTAAATCACTTGCATTATTTAATGCGAGAGTTCGAAAAGAAAGTTGATAAATGATTCTTGGGATGGGAATGATTTTAAATGATAGATATTTCATATTTATAAATTTGAAAAAGAAAACACTTTTCACAAATGGAATAAGACTGTATATTTCTTTAGTCAAAATCTTTACCCTAATAAATTTTTCAAAAGTGGAACACTTGAAAGTTATGAATAATGGAAAAAGGGAATAATAAATTTTTAGATTTCTGCATTTAAGCCTAGCGTAGCCTTTTTTTTTTTTTTACCAATATTTGTTTCTCAGAGAAACTTGCTTTTTTGTGCAAATTTATTCGTAGGATATTCTTTTTAAAGATAATACCAAAATATTTGCACTAGAATTGAAGTATTTGATAAAATATACACAACTTGTTTCAAAATATTGTTTGAAAGAGCCTTGAAAAATGAATGAATATAAAATACCAGTCTAGTTTTATCTTCATTTGAATAACAAACATGAACATTTTAAGAACTCAGTTCCAATAAAAAGGAATGTTATGTGTTTGAATAAAATATTTTAACACAAAATGAATTATTTTTGAGAAATAATAATAGATAATTTTTAAGACAAAATATTCTTAAAATTCAAGTAATGTAAATGAAATATTTTCTGGTTTTGAATTGCTTTAATTTTGTTTCTTACGTCATGAAACCTTCTAAACAGCTTATTTCTTGTTGATTAAAACAACTTTAAATATTCAATCCATTAATCCATTCAATCCGACTACTTGCGACAGCTGTTTTTTAAAAAAATGGAGATATGGCGATTTTTTTGTGGTTTTTAGATTTGTTTAATACATTTTAAGAAAAATATGCTAACATTAAGAAAAGAAAAAGAAATTATTATTACTAAAATGGGAAAAACTGGGTAAAAATTTCCAAAAAATAACATAAATCGGGCCCATTTTACACCAAAAGTTTATGAACAAATTTTCAATTTTGATGTGTTGCTATGTTATTCCTTTTTGAAATGACCTTCAGGATAAGAGATATTTTAATTTTTGCGAAAACTAGAGCCCTTTATCTTAGTTATTATAATGAAATTGTTTAAAATAAGAGTGATTATATTAACATAAAGGGCTGTAAATTTTGTAATAAAACAGTGATTGCTAAATGTGAAGGTTAAAACACTTCTACTATTATATAGAACACACACAAAAAATTTCAGTTAATTATTTTCAAAACTTTTTGAGCACAATCGCTATAACCCCGTTTGAATATTTTCAAAAAAACACATTTTGAGTAAAACGCGTTTTAAAGTATGACATATCTTGCTTAAAGTAGTGGCATCTGCTTTTACTAAAATACTTGTAGTTTTTGTTCTAGTGAACAGAAAATAATAAACTTCTTATTTTTATAATGCTAATAAGAGGGTCTATAAAATAAAATCATAAAAGAAAATCGTCAATTTTTGACAAAATTCAGAATTTCAGGGTAGTTGGATACTTAATAAAAAAATTACTATAAATCTATAATTTAGCGAATTTTAAATCTTTAATATTTTTTACAACTAATTATTGTCCCGGCATAAATTTATTACTGTAGGAAACTACCTTTAATATTAAACTCTTGAAGGAAATTTGGATGATTAATCTTTAATGTTAACAATAAAATAAAAGCCGTTTTCTTTTTTAAAGCGGTGTAAGTCCAATTTTGACGAAAACTTAGTGATAACATTCAATGTGCAATCTGCTATGAGCTTTTTATCTATAAAAAGTTTCCAAAAAAATCCTTCAAAATTTTCATCATTTTGTCAATATAAATTTTAGTAGTTAATGAAATTACAAATATAATTGCGTTGAAAGTTCTGTAAGTCCACTTTCCTCAAAGACATAATATTTGGCTTAAAAATTATACTGCTTAATTTTTCTACTTCATTTTTATATATGTGGCAACTAATGACATAAACATTTCCGTTCGTTTACTGGAATTTCGGTTCTTCAATGGTTTATTGCAGAGTGTAAAACTTTGTAGGTGTTCTGTTTGCTCATTTGGAGACATTACCTGCAGAAATATTGAAATAAAACCTCTTTATAATATTTTTTTGACATATTTTATAAAAATTTCATAAGAAAATTGGTTTGATTCAATTGAAATCCCACATTTAATATTTCATCAATGTATGCTTTCCATATTTTGTTCAGCTTGAAAGTGGTAAAAATTTATTTCAGATCATCAAAAGTATAAATTTCTTTTAACTAATACTTCAAAAACTATCAGGTTATAAATTAAATAAATTTAATATTTAAAAAACATAAAATAAGCGTATTAACATGTATCAATATTTTTCACACCATTTAAATACAAGGCCATAAATATCTCCATATCATATAAAATGGACTTGCACCACTTTCAAAGAAAACGGTTCATATACTTGACTCATCAATGGGCTAAATTCATGTAACGGCATAGTCACCTAATACCTGCAATCATGTGTTTCCAGCCAATCAGCTCATGCCCTTTTCTGTTGCCAACTTTTGCTTTTTACAGAAATTTTCTTCAAAAAGTATATATTTGTCAAATATATAATAACACCCATAGGTAAATAAAATACACTCTTAATTTAAAAATACGCGCATATAATATAATTTTAAAAAAATTTTTGAAAAACCTTTTGAAGAATCTTATTATTTGAACATCTTTACCCAGTAATTAAATCTATAAGTGTATCTAAATTTTACATGTAGAGCAATAAGTACAAAACCAATGTCAGTTTTGGATTCAATGAAGAACACGTGATTGTATGTATCATGTGACCCTCATGACCGATCGTTGTTTGCTGATTTTCTTATGTCAAAACCCTATTCTACCATCATTTGTCTGTAAATAAAAATAAAAGCGAATTGTGTTTTTAATCCTTAACATAATAGATTCATTCAATGTAGCATCTTAAAAGCGAACTTGAATATCTGGAAAACAAATATCGAATATAAACTATGGGATTATTTATAGTACATATAAAAAAATAAACACATAATGATAATTAAAATTATAAAAGTTATGCTTTTAACCCTACGCTATATAAATTTATTTAGCAAAACGTTCCATTCCAAAAGCAAACAATAAGCGTGCGAAAGATAAATATCGACGTATGGAATATTTTTTTTTTATAAAGCACGTAATATACCAAACGTTTTCTGATTGGACATTATCTAAATATGTTTTTAGCGTTAAATTGTATTTTTTTCCTAAATGAAATGAAAATTTCTACGGATTAATCTATCAGCAAAATTGAATCTGGAAAACAAATATCGAATACGGAAGCTTTAATAGAACTCGGAATAAAATGGTCTGACTGATCATTTTATGGAACACATTATGTACAAACTTCCTTTTAGATTAAACCAGATTAAAATATTCAAACAGGCGGAGAGTGATCAATCAAGTCCAAACAGAGCGATGTCATATGTAGATCCACATCTGAAGAATCTAATCCTTTAATAATATACCTTCCAAAAACCAAAATGGCTGCTTGATCTATGGTTTTGACGTATCGAGACAGGAGGCGCGAGCCATTCTCGAACAGGAAACAGCATGTGGTTATAAAAAGAGCAACCCATTGTACCATGCCAGCATTTCCGTAAACGAAGGAAGGGTTTTGCATTTCCATCTGCTCCTTTTTGCTATTATTTTTATTAAATATTAAACATATTTGGGGGATTATCCCACCTGTTGCAGCAATCAGGAAGGTAGAAATTATCGGAAGCTACGTGACGAGTTTTCCTTATGTGTCTATCCGTTTGGTAATCTTTTTTCTCTCTCCCTCTATTTCAGTTTGTAAGAGCGTAAATCCTGGGTGGGCTACGGATTCTCCATTCAAAACAGCATCCTCCTTTTGTTATTTCCTTTTTGAGAACAATTGACCGTATTCTTTCCTTTTTGAAGAGTTCTATGGGATTGAAATGATAGGCTTCTGTCGTAGGATCTGCTTAAGGCGTTGGTTAGCCTTCAAACTGAAGCAGGATGGTGAGCGAACGTTTCTGGATCGGAAGTTATGGTTGTCTGAAGGCCAGATTAAATGTACCTAAGCATAACCATAAATCTGAGGAAATTTTGTTCAAATAGAAGAATAACATTTTGGTAAGAGAAAAAAATTACAAATACTATTGATTGGTCGATTGCAAATAACATTTCTTTTTTCCCCAATGTTCCATATTTAAGCTACAAAGAAGCATACACTTAAGGCTCATTTTATTTCTGGATTATGGATCAAAAAACGTCATTTTTTAATACTTATTTTCAAACATACATATCTTTTTAAACCTAATAGCCTTTTAAAACCTAAACCTAAAAATTTTATTTTTTTCATACAACTCTTATGAAAGTCTGAACATTTTAAAGTTTATTAAAATAATATCAATGCTGTTCTCTCTTCACAAAGCAAATCTGTTACATAATTTATTTGGAGTTATTATTTTAAGTTAGCGCATTTTTGTTAAAAATAGAATTTCTTGTAAAAATAATATAGTAATAATTTAGGTTAGAATTGGGAAGTTTGTGTTGGTATTGAAGCTGGAAAAATTACGCCTTTTCTCTAAAACATTTAACCTTTATCTATAAATCGTTAACTTTTCATAGAACATTTTAAATAGATTAATTTAGCTTAAATTTAAATTATTTTTTTAAAAAAAATTAACTTTAATAATTGAGAGATAATTAATTTAACAATTTTTAAAATAAATATTGCTGCAATAAATCGAAAAAATAAAATAATTTCCAAAAGTTTAAATTTAGTTTTTGGAAGAGCAAATTTATTTTGTAAAATAATCGTTTTGGTTTAAAAAAAAACTGTTTAACTTGTGGATCAAAAATTGAATTTTACATGGCCATGGCAACAAAACTCAACTTGGGGATTACAGGACACAATTTTTTTTCCTGTACATTATTCGTTTTAAAAACCACCTATCTTAAAATCTCGAATGGAATATTTTGATAAATTGCCTCGAATAAAATAAACAAATATCATTCAGAAAAAACTCTTGTTCAGTTTATCTAATTTCAAGATAATACAACCGACTCCTTTTATTTTACAACCTAGATTTTTTAGTAAAAAAACGTCCCTTTTCGACTTTTGCTCTTTTTCTGTCATAGTCTAAAAAGAGTTGGCCATTTTTATACTCCACGTGGAGAAGATAAAATTCTTATTTCTTTAGCGCCTCTTATCGCAAATCATGATTTTCACTTTATTCTCTTTGGATAAGAAAATGACCTTCTTATCCGATCTAAGACTTTAGACATGAAGTTTTCGGATGTAAGAGCAAAAGTCTAGTACAAGGACTCTGGTAACCGATAAAGTTGAAGGCTTTTGTTATAAATTAATATCGTTATTTAGAATAGTTGGCCTTAGATACAATCAGTCATTGAACTGATTTAGTAAATTCTCTGTAAACAATCTTAATCTTTATTAGTTGCTGGAATAATTCGCTCGTTAATTGTTTTCGTATTGCGAAATATTTAATTCTATTTAAATTTCCTTTCTTAATTTTGAACTTATTTTTGACTAACAAGGGGAGGGCAGTACTTAGGAAACTCATTTGGGGATGAGACTTAGTGTAATAGTAGTACTCCATTAAGGTGTTCAACCTCAATGTTCTAGCGCCGAATGGCCAGTCAATTCGGAGAAAATTGCCTTCGAAATCCATGCTTAGCTTATATACAATTAAATTTTCAATAGCGTTAGAGACGCAGTGGCATAAATGATAACTCACCTGCTTACCACGAGGCCGGCCAATGTTCGAATCACAAGATCTGTTTATTAGTTTTATTTTTTCAATTCATTTAATTATTTTTACAATTAAATAAATTTATTTAAAATAGTTTATAAAAAAATATTAAATGATATTTTGGATAATTATTTTGTATTTTTAAAGTAAAATAATTACTGTAATTATATACATGTTTATATTATATTTCATAAATATAATTATTAATAAATAATATTTAATATAAAATATATATTATAGTAAATATTAAAAGATGTCTTTTATAAAAATTAGTTATAAATTGTTTTATACTATGAAATACAATATATTATAAATGAAATATAATGTATAATATTACAATAATATATACAATATATTATTACAATTATTTATAAAAAAATATTTATAATTACTATAATAAAAGATATTAGATATCTTATATGTTTCTAATTTGTTTATTTTATAATTAAAAAATATTTAATAAGTCGTTTTTAAATAAATTTATTTCATTGTAAAATTAATTAAATGAATTGTAAAAATAAAACGAAAGAACTGATTAAATGACTCGGACGACCGTGTAGTAGGTAGGTACGCAATCATCTATCCCACTGCGTCTCCATCACTATTGAAAATTTAATTGTATATAAGCTAAGCATCAATTTCGAAGGCTATTTTTTCCGAATTGACTGGCCATTCGGCGCTAATACATTGAGGGTTGAACACCCTAATGGAGTACTACTGTTACACTATGTCTCGTCCTGAAATGAATTTCCCTAGTCGTACCCTCCCCTTGTAACTATTTAAATTACGCAGTTGTTAAAAATATTTTTGAAAATTCTCTCTTCAATATTATTATCCTCTATTTTTTTTTCTGATGAAAAATTTATTTAGTGATATATAATCATCTGCTATTTAAGTTAGGTTGCTTAAGTTGGCCCCCTCAAGTAATTATTTTAAATACTGTAGAGGAAATTTAGGTACTTACGTATTATCGCAACCTATTGGCAACATTATGCGAAACGAAGCACCTGGTTGCTAATTCAGCGCGTACGACACATAGGGAATTGGGGTTTCCAATTTGGCGAGTTATTAATAGAGTTGGCGATTGCTGCGATAATACGTAAGTACTGAAATGTAACTCTTATTTTTTTCTTGGCAACTGATTTAATTTAAAATGGAAAACATTTTTTTGAAAACATAATTAAAATGAATATAATTATTAGTTATTAATCCTTTGTAGTTATTTATTTCATGCATTAAAAAGTCTAATAATAATATAATTCTTATTGATCGAATTTTATTTTTAGCAGACGATTTATTTTGTAATTTATTTTTTGGCTAATTTAAAACGTTTTCTGGCAATAGAAAAGAATTTCAATTAGTTAATGTACCGTAAATAAAATGTTGGTTTGGAAGATATTCTGAAATAATATTTTAGTCTCCTATTTACCACTGATTCCACTAAACTCTCTTTCTCACATTCTCTACTAATAAATCTACAATATGTCCATTTACTAAATTAATTTTTAAAGAGTTGCAATGCGTAATCGTGTTGAACTAATATGTATTTAATTTTTATCCATATTTCGAGGTTTTTTTGATAATTTGAGGGATTATAAGAATAAAAACCGTCTGTGGAATACATTTTGGCTGCTATTATTCACATTAATAGTTTTGAAAGAGTTTGCCTGTTATATCGAACTCATTTATTCTTAAATTTATCTAGAGGTATAGCAAAAGTTTAAATAATAGTTATTTTCAGATTTAGTATTTTATATATTATTTTCAATATATTATTTTATAGTTTAAAAATGATTTTAATAATACATTTTTAAGCTGTGTATATTTTCACCGGAGACTAACGTCAGTAAAATCTGTCAAAAGTTACTTTAACATTAAAAAAAAATGGCCCTTTTCTATTTCACCAACGCAGCCGATAAAGTCTCCAAAAATGATAAAATCAAAGTCAAAGGGAATATTCCAGCTGGTAATCTTTTACCACCCCGTTTCAAAACAAGTCGCGAACTATTTGAAAATTTTTTAAGCGAAATTAAAATGTTTGTGGCTTTAAAATAAAAAATTTTAAAAATATTTATTGACAGTTTTATTTGTATAATGCGTGTTATCGCCTAAAAAGTCTGCTTGGCGAGATTTAGGCCTGAGAATAGGAAAAGTACTCATTAAAGTTTTGTTTAAAATTTTGCTTTTAGAGCAAATTTTTTCTTAAAATTTTTGAAATGAATGAAACGAAACTAGAGAAAAAATGGTACTTAAGTATTTTCGCAACCGTATTGGGGACATTATATGAAACGAAACAATTGGTTGCCAATCCAGCGTTTACGATTCCTGCGAAATCGGGGTTGCCTGTTTGGCGAGTAATCCTAAATGTTGGCATTGTTGCAATAGTACGTAAGTACCGTAAAAATAAATATTTGTTTAATCCATTTTGACTGATCTTTGAATTAACAGAAGCAATCCTTTGGCTTACTTTATTTGGTGAATACAAGATTATTTGGTACTTATGTATTATACCGTCGACCATTTTCGCCAAATCAAAAGGCGTCGCCAATTCAAAACAAGCCAACAAATGTGATTATTATTGTGTCTGAACATCTGAGGGAAGGTTTTCCGCAATTAGCTGTATATTGGCGACGTCTTTTGATTTGACGAAATTGGTCGAAGGTATAAGAAGTAAGAAACTTTTACTCCCGATATGCCATCACAAGTACTTTTTTAAATCATCACAAGTCCTTCTTTCTTGTCTCGTTTGATTATAAAGCATTTAAAATATAAGTTTTCAAAAATTGACTCTCGAACCACCATGCTTAGAGAACTAACTGAAAAAATAAACCAAATAGTTTCGACACTACTATGAAGTGCATATATGAAATGAAGGTCTATTTTATAATAATACTTCAAAGCCACAGTAAATAAATTTTAACTTTTTGAAAATTCATATAAGTTTCAATGCTATAATCTACTAGGTGGTATACCCGTTCTTCGCACGGGTGAATTGAAAAATTAAACAATACAGATTAAAAGATAAAGATATTTTCAATGAGTTAATTTTGCGTGAATTGCCAATTAAACAAAAGAAAGCTTTTTGCATTTCTCAGCGAAAAAAACATATTTGTTAAATTTTAAGTCTGTATATCTAATAGCCGATAAAAAGGATTTTTTAAAAAAAATTCATAGTGCCCTGTAACTCTCTTGTGGGTCGATTTTTGAAAACACCTTCCTAAGCGGATCTCTGCTCATCAAAAGTAACACATTGTTACAAACTTAGTGTAATGAAAGCTTAAAATAGTGTAAATAATTTATATCTGGATGTGTAATACGTTAATATTAATTTCTATTGTATTTATTTTATGTTAAAATTGCAAGATTCGCAAACAATGCCGTTCCTAACGTTTTAATAACGATTCAATGGAAACATAGCGAAATGTTGGCGATAGAGCCAAGTTGGCATCATTGTTGGTGACCACGTTGGTAACTTGGCAAATGATTGAACGATGCAGAAGTTGATATACTGTAGCCTGGTGGGGAGTTGCAACAAAGAGGATAGCACAAAAACCTTCTGGCACAAAAAAATACATACACATTCCAATTTTCATAGTGATCGGTTGAACGGTGTTGGAGTGAAGAGATTTCATATATACAAACACCCATTTATATATATATATAGAGAGAGAGAGATAGATAACATTAAGGGGAGAACCTATCCAAATCAAATTTTCTGTGCTTGGCGACCATGTTGGCAACCTAGCGATTGATTGAACGGTGCAGAAGTTGGTATACTGTAGCGCCTCTTGGTAGGGAGCTGCAACAAAGAGGATACCACAAAAACTTTCTTCACAAAAAAATACATTCAGATTCCAATTTTCATAATGATCGGTTGAACGATATTGGAATGAAGCAAGGTCATATATACAAACACCCATTTATATATATAGATGTGGTTTTTTTCAACTTTTTGGGTGAATTCTATTCATGATATCCGAGATTTAAATATAAGTCTTTCATTTCATTTTTCCGTTTTAATGCATTTAAAATATTAAATCAAGTAGCCTTTTATATTCGAATAATAAGCGTAAGAAATGAAACAGATCGACAGATATAAAATTCTAAAATTCATTCTTTGATAATTCAAAATATTTCTTATTTCAAAGGAATTACATTATATTCGAAAGGATATCTTTGAAACATAATCCCCATTTTCTTCAGAGCTCTAAATAAAAAACTAAAGAATAGGAATATAAATAGAAACCAAGTCGATCTTATAAGCTCAAGTTCTTACAAATTTTTTGGATAATTCCTTTTGTGCCATTTTTCTTTTTTTGCTATCAACTGTTGTTTCTTGGAACTCGGGATACATTTATCTTCCTTAGATAAATTTATCCTTGTGTAAAAATTCTCAAACGACATTTTTCTCAAACAACTTAAAAAGTTCACAGTATATGATTATACTTACAACAGATTATCATAGTAATTTTTTCTCGGCTAACTTTGTCACTCTGCTGTAAAACTTGTTTCACAGGAAAGTTTGTGGGAATGAATTTGGCGAACGTTTATGGCGACTTCGAGCCGAAAAGGCTCACTAAAGATTATTAAACTCTTTACTAGAGATAGAGAGAGCACCAGTGGTATAGCTAGACCTTAGTGGGCACTCAATCAAAATTTCTTGAGCACCCTTTTTGATCCTCACCTAATTTTTACCAATTTTTCGTCATATATGTCGGGGCTCCGTATCATTGATACGGCTGATACGGCAGTAGCTACGCCACTGGAGAGCACCATAGATCTATATAAACCATAAGAAACTATATTTTTTTCAGAACATTAATTTGTTGAACTGAAATTTTATATACACGATTGGTTTGAAAGACAGTACGATACTTTAATGATAAATAATAAAAATTAATGGCCACTTAATGTTGTGATTCTGTCATATGTATATACATATTATTTTAATTGTAACTATTTAATAAAAAGTAACTTACATAATTTTTTTTATTGATCTAAGTAGGAATTGACTTAATTTTTTTTAATATTTATATTACTCTCTTCAATGACAAGTAACTCATGTGTGTGTGTGTGACTGCCACTAAAAATTTTTTCAACATCTAGTATCGCATTTTAAGAAATTTCTTCCATTGACTCAAATTAAAGTAGTTATTTTTAAGTGTTCTCAAAACTACAAAAAAAAAAGTGTACATTTAAGGCATTAGTGTTTAAATAAAACACAATAAAACCAAAATATTTCATAAAATGAATGTCTGATATAGGTTAGATATCTAAAATTAGGCTGTACGACTGTTAAAATTTTATTGTGTTATTTTCTATTCAGCAAATATTACATAGAATGCAACTCAATAAATATAAAGTTTACGAAGAAAATGCCTCCTAAATTTAAGAACCTGCATTTGACGTTTTAAAGATATTTATTGCTATAAATAAAACGTTGGATCGTTAAGTTCAACGATCTTCTATTTTTCGTACATAGCAACGTGAAACAAGAAAATTCTCCTTAGCGATGAAGCTCTATTAATAACCTAAATAGTTTTTATATTGCTTGCTGTTGTAAAGAATTTTCTTATAGAAATTGAAAAGATAATTTAAAAATAGTTTAATGTTTATTGTAATTTCATTCGTATATATATAAATTTCTCATAAGTTATTTCAATGCTGATAATAAACATCGTTATTTTTTATTATTCACAACATAATTTCCTTTTTCTCTCGATTAATTTACAACACGAATGGTTTTCCCTTAAAATTCTAACTTTTTGAAAAGGCTTTTTGCTTTTTATTTTTAGTGGGGCTGCGGTTGGTGTTTTACCACTGCATCAAGTACATTTCCCGGGCGCTGGTGTCTTTTTTTAGTGCGGCACCACGTAGGCGGATACTAATCGCCGCAGGTAATTTTGACGCCCATTTTTCACCTTAGCTCTGGCAATGCGAAACTGTACTTAGGATCGAAATTTTGCCGAGAGCACCCAAGCCAAATAGGCACTTAAGGGATCTTTTACTTGCCGCATAATCATGCGACATGGCCGCTGTCGATTTTCTGCATCATGAAAATCCACCGACTTGGGCTGCGGTCTAACCCGCAGCCTAAAGACCCTATCACACACGCATATTTGGAGCAACCCTTTAGAACAATTTTTTACACAGCTGAGGGTGAAGGGTTGCTGTAAACAAAATGACATGCTTTATCTCCACATTAAAAAATTTCTCGCCGATTTTTCTGCTTCGGTAAACGAACATCCAACATTATTTCTTTTATTTCGCTTTTGATGATGGACGTAAACAGAAATGGAGCACCTTTCTGTTTAAAATATTATACGCCGTTAAAATATTATACACCATTAAAATATTATTCGCCATATCTGATGCGTTTGGGGAAACCGAAGCTGCCATCTTGTTTATGACGTAGGGCACCAAGAAATCCCATTAGTTGGAATTTCAAGCAACTTTTATTTGGAACAACTTTTTGCGCTCACTAGAGAAAAGTTGTTCGGAGCCGTTGCTATGGCAACTAGGTAGAAATTGTTCGGAATCGGGTGGAAAATTGCTCCAAACGTGTACGTGTGATAAGGCCTTTAGGTGTACAAGGCCAGCGACAAACGAACTACGCCACCCAGCAGGTTTACCACAATAAATAAATTATTTTAAAACTGATAATAAGTATCGTTAATTTTTGTTATTCACCAGATAATTTCCTTTTTCTGTGTATTAATTTTCAACAAATGGATTTCCTTTAGAACTCTAACTTTTTGAAAATGTTATTTCAGCTGTAGTGCTGCCTAATTAATTTTCTTTCTTTTAAAAACACAAAGAAAAGTATTTTTTATACGAGAATTGGGTATATGCGTAGTATACCATCAATCAATTTCGCCAAATGAAAAGACACCGCCAATTAAGAAAATGTCGCCAAATGCACTCATTGTCATTACTGTGTTCGAACGAGCGCGGGAGAGTTTCCTGTATTGGCTATCGCGATAGTCGGGAATGTTGCTGTTGTCGTATCCTTCCCGAAGGGAAGGAATGAAAGTTGCCAGAGCCTGAGACAGGTTGGACTTCTGCACGATAGATGGCGACACCAACTATCTCGGGTCGGGGATGAGTTTTGATTTGACAAAAATGGTCGATGGTATAATACCTAAGTACCGAAAATTGTTTTAAAGTTTTTAGAAGCATAAAATCGGAATAATTAAGCAAATAAAAATTCATTAGTACGAATGAAAACAAGGAGAAGATGGTTACCAGAGGGGTATCTTTAAATTAATGGCACGTAGCGACAAATGCCTCAGGGTTGATGGTGACTAAGTCGAAAAATAGTGCAAGATGTGTAGTTCACCATATAATGGTGTATTTTCTTTGACAGTAAAGTTTTCGTGCGAAAAAAATTGATAAAACTTGTGACGGATCTATCCGTGACTGTACTAATACCTTGGGGACTCTTCTGGGGAAAAATATTTCAATTCAACCAACTTTCGCCGACCAAGAAAGCGTGATTATATAAATGAAGTATATTATATAAATTCTGTTTTCGTGAGTTTGTGAGTTGACAAATTGGGTTGGCAAGTAGGAGTTAGCAAAGAGTTGCGAGTTAGTTTGTTAGTTGAAGACTGAAAGAGAGTGAAATTATTAAGAGGTCTTGGATTTGTCCAGGAAAACGGATTACACCAGTGGATCCAACAACATTGATCAATCCCGATAAAGATCACCTGCAAGATTCCAGTGTAGGATCTGCTGCATAAAAAGTACAGGTATCGTGAGCTTGTTTAATTAGAAGTTAGCTTATTAGTGTGCGACGTAGTTTATATTGAGCGTATTTAAGCTATCGTAGATTCAGTTGAGGGTCCGTAGTAGTATCCCCGTGTTATAGAATCTCACCTCCGCGCTCTGCTATTTGATCGCCTATCTTAATTAGATTGTTATTGTGTCCGATTGATATTTTGGTAACAATAAATTAATTAGATTGAAATCATGTCTGTTGATCATTCAGTTTCTCCCACACACCTAGCCGGGTTTGCGGGTAGACAAGGGGTTTCAGAGGCAAGCAGGAACCGACCGGTATTACAAACTTACTTTCAGAACGTCCCTGGTACAATAGTAGAAAAGTTACGATATCACGTGATACGGAGGAAGCTAAAGCTCTTCTCATATTTTCTGAATTCTATTAATCTTTTTTTTGGGGGGGGGGCTGGAAACTTTAAATGTGCATCATTTTCAATCAATTTTCTTTTTTAACTAACAGTTTTCCGTGAAATGTATCATTTCGCTTCTTTATCACATATCTTTCTTCCCCCCTTTCGCTAATGAATTCGTCTACTCCAAGTTGAGCTGCATTTCTCGTAAATGCTTGAAGACATTTCTTCCTTAATTCTTCCCTCAAGCATTCATATAGTAAAATACGTTTAACGAGTAAACGCTTAGGACGAATATCAGTTAACACGAAATAATACAACGGTCCTGGCAAGCTACTATGTATTTTTATGCATTTTTGTCTGTTAACACGAAACATAAATCGCTTAACACGAAAAAATTTCTTTTCTGGGAATGAACAAAATACGGAAAACATCAGCCGGATTGGAGTATCCTATTGTATTATCGGAAGAATTCATTGCAGTATATGATGAAAATGTGTGTACAGCCCCAATTATGGCAGACAAAGAGATTTTGGAGTTTATTCAAAGCTCAAAAAATATCATTGATGCAGATTCTGACGACGAAAATGAAATTATAATGCAGCTCTTGTTCCCATATCATCCGAAATGAGGAACATTATGAAAGGTATGCGCAGTTATTTAGACGCACATTCCAATCGTGAAATCTTTAACAAAATAGACGACTTCGAACAATTTGTTAACAAATTAATTTTTTTTAAAAAATGCAAAAAAAAAAAAAAAAATCAGATTATTTTTTAAAAATTCAATAAAAAACGTTTTGTTTTTCAATAAATTAAAAAATTTGTAATAAATTATATAAATTTGTTGTGAATGTTTTTGTTTTATTGATTTTTATTAAATATGTGCATATATATATTTCTATATATATAAAATAAACTCTAATAAACTTAATTTTGTTGATATAGGTTTTTTTTGTGTGCTTAACACGAAAAAATATTTCAGTCCCTTAAGTTTCGTGTTAAGTGATTTCAGTGTACATAAATGATGACGTTTTTTCTATAACAAAAAGTATTCTACATTAATAGCAAAAAAAGAAGGAAAACAAGCCTAAAATAAAGAGATCGTTAGTAATTTAATAGTAAAATAAATACAAAAAACCCGAAGAAAAATGGTTCTTTCAACAGGTATTGAATCGAGACCTAAACCAGAAATATATTCATTAAAAATAAATTGAGCAAAGCCTAGAGCATGTATCGGAACAACGAATAGCTCTTAGCGAGATAAGTTGATACACGCATTCACTACCTTTATAAACTCGAAATCGATTCAGAAAATTCCATTATTCATCACGAACTAATGTTCGCCAATACTTTTCTAGCGTGACAAATGGCTATCGCTAACACAAAGTCGAGCAAATCGTGAAAATTAAATCACGCAATGTCGATTCTTGAAATATTTGCGTCTGCGATTAAAAATTTGTGTTGGAAACTCGAAGAAAATAAAGACAGAAATAAAGGAAATGTTCGAATGTTCTTTTTTGATTAGGCTTAAGGCATAGATACATATCTACTATCACGCAGGCGATCGCTAAACTAAATTGAAAACAGTTAAATCGATTTGAAGATTTTTATCGATTTGTCAAGTTCGTTAACCTCATATACGTGCAACTTGAAATAAAATAAATAATTTGTTTATTTCTTATCAAACAAATGGGAAATATTTTCCCTGAAATGAATTGTTGAAGTAAACATCCTTAGAATATTTTTAGTTTGTGTGTGTTTGTTCTCTCGTTATAATGTTCGAAAAATATATCATATAACATCAGAGAATAAGGTTTTATATTCGATATTTATAAATCTTTGGGTTCTCTGAAAAAAAATTGCGTAGCTTATTATTTTTTTTAATGAAACTTTTGAAATTGCAAAAGAACAAGTAATATAAATTTTTTTTTATTGTCAGTTCCTACATAGATCAGCAAAAAAAATTATTTTAGTTACTTTTTATTAAATAGTTGCAATTAATATAAATGTGTATATACATATGACGGAATCACAACATAAAATGGCAATTAATTTTTATTAATTATCTTTAAAGTATCGTATTGTTATCCAAAACAATCGTATATATAAAGTTTCATTTCAACTGAATGATTTGAAATGTGAGGAAAAAAAATCTCTTTAAAGTTTTGACCCAAGTCGCTAAAAATGAAGTCAACGTGGCTGTATCTGTAATTCTTTAAGTAATTATTTTCGGTCAATTTGTTTTAATTAATTGTAATTAAATTATCGTATTGTTACTCAAAACAATAGTGTATAGAAAATTTCAGCTCAAATGAGCGCTTTAAAATGTGAGAAAAAAAAACTTCTTACGTTTGGACACAAGTCGCAAAAATGGTCGCTAAGTCATCAAAAATGATGCCAACGTGGCTGTATTTGTAATTTTTCGAATAATTAGTTTTAATCAATTAATTTTTATTAGTTATAATTAAATTACTGTTTTGTCATCCAAAATAATCGTGTATATAAAATTTCAGCTCAATTGAGTGCTTTAAAATGCATTTTATTAACAATTGAAAATTTGAACGAGATAAATATAGATAGAGTATGAGCTAATAGTAGGAATTGAATAAAGAAGCTCTATTTTAAAAATCTACAGTTTTCGCCTTTAACCCTTTACCGAGCTACTTTTTTTCTAGCGATGTTACATTAAGTATTTTGGGGGATGAAATTGGTCTAAGAAAAGGAATTAATTTAGCTTACTAGGTAAAATTCTTTTGATTTTTAAGACCTTTTTATTTTAGTGGGAATATGCTTACCCCAACCCATTGTGTGCTATTGAAAGGCATTCATATATCTTTTGTTGTATACAAAAAATATGAGGAAACAACGGCACATCAAGCAATGTCGAAGCCAAGATCTTCAAAATCCTTTATATCTCGTTTTTCAATTCCTTCTCTAGCTCAAATCTCTCTCTCTATATATATATTTATCTTGGTCAAATTTTCAATCGTTAATAAAATACTTTCTATTCATCCAATCAAGTTCAAATAATTTTTTAATCTTTTAGTGGATGACACTTGATGTTAATGCAGTTTTTCAATTATTAATTCATTAATTAACGGTTAATTAATTAAATTAAATTAATCGTCAACTTAGATTTATCTCCATTTTTGTAACAATGTAACTGTTAAAACAATGACAAAAGTTGGCGTTGAAAACCGGTTTTTCAGCTAAACTAGCCAAACCGGATGTGCATTGTTACAATCATGTTCTTTTTTTCAATTCCTACTATTAGTTCACTCTCTCCCTATATATATATATGTAATCGACGTTGGCCGTTGAAATGATTTCTTTAATAATATGATCGCTATTGTTGATGGTTTCTTTGGTTGGGATTGACGAGGCATTCCGGTGATTAATTAAAACTATTTATTCCACATCTTAAACACATAAAACATCACAAGGACGACACATAACAAAGAAAACGAATGCACAATGAGCTGCAGCCGGCTACATGTTTACGCAGACAAAATACAGAAGCGAAAGGGGAACAGTCTCCAGGAATCTCGGTATTTATAGGCTTCTCTAATCACATGATCTGAGTGGGTGGATAGGTGTAGTTTAAAATACTCTCGTTAGGCGGTGGGTTAACTTATTACTAAAACGTTGGTCCTGAAGGGATGGACCATTGGTAGTTAAAAGTTATTTTAAAGGATTATATTACTGGGAATTATTACATATATATATATCTTATTCAAAATTTCAATCTTTAATAAAATACTTTCTATTCATCCATTCAAAGTAGGATTTGACTTTTTTTTGTATTATACTTATTTAATTCAGATAGACCTTCTAAGTATCTTCATGAATGATAGTTCCCCTCCATCCAGTGAGACCATATGATTCACAACAGCCTGTCCCCATATTAACCAGAGGGTTTATAGCATTTCCTGTATTTTTTTAAATCAAACATTTCTTGGCTTTTAGTGCAATTAAAATTTACAAAATACCATGCAAATTAAGTAATTAAATATTCTAACATAAATTTCAATACACTTTATACGAGAAACAACACTTAAACAAGAAAATAACCTGAAATTTGAGAGGAAAAAAAAGAGGGGTCTTATATTATTTACATTTTAAACATCGGTAAGGAAAGTTTTAAGTATATTACATTATAAATTTCTACAAGGGTGATCAAATGAAAAGGTACGAAACGACACAGTGGGTACAAATATAGACTTTATTCAAAATATACACCATAGGCCAGAGCACAATGATCCCACTGATGAACAAGCCACAGGATTCCTTGTTCCAGAATTCCTGTGGCTGTGACGAGACCCAGTCCTTCACAGTGTCCTTGAGTACGTCGTCCGAGTTAAAGCGCTTTCCTTTCAGGTGTTTCTTCAGTGGACCAAACACATGGAAATCGCAGGGTGACATGTCCGGACTGTAGGACGGATGGTCCAACGTCTCCATTGGAACTTGTCCAATTCCATTTGTGTGACTCTGGAGACGTGTGGACGCGCGTTATCATGGAGCAGAACCACACCCTCCGTGAGCAGCACCGGTCTTTTGTTCTTGATGGACCTGCGTAGGCGTCGGAGTGTCTCACAGTACACATCGGAGTTAATGCTTTTCTGTGCTCGAGTAATTCTGTGCTCGCATCATTTGACGCCGCTTTTTATAAGAGCCTTTGCTCTCTCCTGCGCATGCGGCACCCGCGCATGATCCGATCCAGTCAGAGTCTCCAATGCATCCGAGATGTCTCGCTACATTCTCCTTGGCGAATATGCAAATATTTAACTGTTTCATTTTTATGTCGTTTGTACCTTTTCATTTGATCACCTTGTAATTCATCAATATGTAACTTGAAGTAAGGAAGAATTACATGAGTAACACATGACAAATAATATAATAGGTTAAGAACTCGAGAAATCTTCCTATAACAACATATTATGAGAAAATATAATCCTTTAAGACCCAACCCGCAAGATCGTGCGGGTTAAATATTCTTGTACGTTTTTGCTTCTGGAAGAGTCGTATGTGTAAGAAAACCCCGAATCGAACGATAGAGCGAGTTTGCAGAAAGTGTAAAATATCACTTTTTATCAACAGATGGTGGTTGAATGGTCCCTGTTTTATACTTTCATCTAACAAATCTAGCTTTGTTTACAAATACAACGAAAACACACTTTCTTTTTATCTGTCGTAAAAAGGTAATTATATCAATATATTTCTGATTACTTAGATATACATTTTTGTCTTAATGTTTAAATAATTGTACAGTAGTAAAAATATTAACTATACTGTGAAAAATCTTGCTTGTAGAACTCAAGATTTCGTTACCCGTATGATCGTGCGACTTGGGTGTTACTTGAGTCACTGCAGCTGTAAAGGTAAGTACTAGCCATGCGATTTTTCTTTTCTGTTTCAATACTTTTGATGGAAATCTAAAAAAAATTAAAACATATTGTTATATAATTAATACCATATTTTCTTGGGGGTTGTTATGGACGAGTCTCTTGTTTCTATCTCTCGCTCTTTTTTGCAATTAATTTTCTCTTTCATGCATTTGTTGAGAGACGTGGCATTTTCATCCTCTACACCATAGTTTCCCAACTTTTTTTGAACTGGCGCCCCTTTTATAGTCAATATTTCGATACCGCCCCCTCCCACTCCAGAGAAATAAGAGCGTACATAATACATGGTGAAAACAAGAGTAAAAATATTCTTTTACTAATAGAATATATTTTTTAATATAATTTTTTTAAGCTCCTTTTTATTTGCGAATCTGAAATAGCTATTGCCACAAATATATTTCAATATGTAATATTATATATTTTAGTCATAGATAGGATATTGTTGGAATTGAAACGCTCTACAGAATTTCTTCTTCATTTAAGAATGGAATACAAGTTTTAGCTTACTGTTATAAAGACAGGCAGGGGTTTTAATGATACGAAGTAACTTAAAAAAAACTATTGCTTTCAAAATAAATATAAATTCACAGTTTCAGCCTTAAAGGAATCATGTTAATTCCAGGTTAACATATTTATGTTTCTTGGATAATATATATATAATGATGCAGCGGACGAAACAATTTTCATACTGCTCACAGACAAAGACAACAAGTGCACTACAGAAATTAAAATGTACTATATCATTCATTTTAATGTAGGCCTAAATGTAACGTAATATAAGTTTTTCATCCACATTCCGAACAACCGAAATATGTGAATTTTCGTACATGTGATATAGAAATGATTTAAATACGTACAATCAACATAAGCAAACAGTATTAAAGTTTACTTTTGCTAGTACATAATCAGAGTGTTTTTTAAGTCTTTTTTTAGACTATATTTGGTTAATCTGTCCAAGTCCTTCCGTGCCCTCTCAACGCCCCCTAATTTTCGCTGGGTCTTTTACTGCCCCCCTGAAAGCCTCAAATGCCCACAAGGAGGCGTTATCGCCCACGTTGAGAATCTATGCTCTACAGAGATATCTGCACATTCATATCTGTTCCTCCCCACCCCCAAAACATTCTGCGTTTTCCAGTGAGAGTTGGTAAGGTGTGGTTTAAATTTTCTATTTTTTTCTAAGACACACAATTTTCTGATACATTTATTACTTTCATGGAATACTGTGTTAACTTTCAACCCAAAACTTTTATGTTGTCTAAACGAAAAGAATTCTCTCACAAGAAAAAATATTGCAATTGATGAATAAATCAGATTCTCTTGTATGATGACTATGCTGTGGACAAAACATATAAAAACCATGTATACTGGAAGGAGAATCCAGTTCAAATGAGAGTGATGAAGAAAAACATGGAAATATTTGTAATGGAAAGACAATTTTGGATCATCCTTTGCCAGCAAAGTCTCTTGAACCCATTTATTTCATTGTTTTAGCTGTAGAAAATTCTTTGTTTCAGTTCAAACAAGATGCAACATAAAATAAAATTCCTCTAAAAAATCTAAATGAAGCTCTTAAAATTTTAGCGGCATTTACACCTACTAACAAAAGTATTTTAACTGATGATGAAGATGGCAGTGTTGTAATTCCATCCTTAAAAAGATAGAAGTACTATATATAATCAGCCTGCTAAAAGGCCATGCCAGGATAAAAATCATGAAATGTATAGCTTTTTTCGATGAGTTGATGACATTTCAAAGCCTCGCAAGTGCAGATCTGTAAATGGGCGAAACAAGTTAGAAAACACATAGTGAAATATTTATTTATGCTTGTCAAAAACAAAAAAATACTTTAAAGATTTTCACAGTAAATAAAAAAAAATGAATCAATAAAATAATTAATTATACATCAATAATTTTCTTATTTGTAAAAATTTTAGTTGAAGTAAGTTTGTTTCTTTTATTAGCTTAGAGCTAAAAAATGTATAACTCGTAAAATTTCACATGTAAAGCCCAACCCACACGATCGTGCGGGTACCGTCTACGTTGTTGGGGGGGGGGGGAGAGGAGCGAAACTTTTCAAACTATTTCTTTGAGTGTCATTGGGGTTAGCATAGTGTTAATAACCAGAAGAATTTAATATTTAAAGATAAAAATATTTTTGGTCTTAAAGAGACAAAAGAGTTCAATATACAGTTCTCAAAAATTATTTTATCTAACAGCAACATTCAAGAATAAAATATTACAACCCCATTTGAATTTAAGCAAATACACATTTAGAAAAAAAAACATTTTCAAATAAAATAATTTACATTAACCAGCATTTAAAGTAACTTTATTAGCAATTTGATTATTCAAGGGCATGAGAATTTTGATATTTAGAATGACATCAAATTTTAATTATCTGTCCTGGACTTATAAATTCTACAACAATTGTACAGGACTTTTAATTGTCGATGAATCTGTCTTGATTTTGCAAGGCACTCAACTTGCCATCTCTACCGGGAAATAATTCTAGAAATTTTCCCATTTCAAGTTAAATCCATCCAAGTTCAAAGTCCTCGCGTTGGCGTAGTGTGGAACTTTGGAGAGAGAGTCGAATACCTGAGATGTCGTTCACGATGGTAAGTCCATCAACGATGACCTCTGTACGAAGAGTGATGTTATAAGCAATCAACAACTCCTCCACCAAAACAAAACTCGACTGTAGAATTTTTTTTCATGAATTCTATCTTACAAATCAGTTACAGATACAGTTACCATTTTGACAGTAATATAGCAAACAATTTATTTAAAACGAATATATAATTCATGAATATATTTCATATTTTATACTTAAAGAATTCAATTATATATCTATTAAAAGATTTATAAGAAAATATGAAATTAATTCACCAAAAGTTATTTTAATAAGTTCTTTATTCCAAAATATATTATTATAATGAGTTCATACATAACGCAAAATAACAGCCTTCTCAAGAAGGTAAAAAACATATTTTTCATTCTAATAGGTTAGAGTGCAATGAACTCTTGACATATTATAATCTAAATTAGAGATAAGAAAGTTTTTTAAAACTTTATATGGCTAAATTGCTTTCGGAGGTAAGCGGAGAAAATAAAAATAATGTTATCTTGATTAGAATTAGTATATTTAACGATAAAAGTGACGATATTTGTTGTTTGTCTCACTTTTTTGAGATGTATAATGTTAGATAGTCACAATTAAAATACCCGACTACCCTAAAATCGTGAATTTTGCCAAAAATTGACAAATCTTTTTATGATTTTATTTTATTACCTTTATAAAAATACCAAGTTTATTATTTTCCGTTCACTAGAACAAAAACTACAAGTGTTTTAGTAGGAGCAGATACCCGCTACTTTAAGCCAGATGTCATACTTTAAAACACACGTTTTTTTTTTTTTTTTTTGGAAATGGTACAAACGGGGACAGCGATTGCTCAAAAAGTTTTAAAAATAATTAACTGAATTTTTGTGTGTATGTTTTGTATAATAGTACAAGTGTTTTAACCTACAGATTTATAAATCACTGTTTTATTACAAAATTTACAGCCCCTTATGTGAATATAACCACTGTTTTTTTAAGCAATTTCATACAATAACGAAGATAAAGTGTTCTAGTTTTTGTAAAAATTAAAATATCTCTTATCCCGAAGGTCGTTTAAAAAATGAATAACATAGCAACACATCAGAACCGAAAAATTGAAAATTTGTTTATAAAGTTTTGATACAGATTAGGCCCGTTTATGTTAATTTTTGTTAATTTTTATCAGTTTTTTCCCCATTTTAGCAATTATTATTTCTTTTTCTCTTCCTAATTTTAGCATATTTTTCTTAAAATGTACTAAACAAATCTAAAAACCACACAAAAAAAAAACCCATATCTCTATTTTTTTTAAAAAAAATATTGTTACATGTAATCGGATACTTTAAATACACATTTGGTCCTTTTAGGCATTAAGACAGTCAGAACTAGTTAATTTTTATTCGCGTATATTCCTTCCTTTCTTTCTTCCTTAGAATTACAATTACAATTTAATTTTTTCTTTATTTACTCGTTTATTTGTCTTAGAAAGATTGATGTTTCAGAATATGCTTAGAGAAGTGGAAAAATTTTGAAGGAACCATATAAGACAACCATGATAACTCCCCCCCCCCCTCATTTCTTAAATTATTGTGTATGCAATAGAGGTTTTAGTAATAATTGTAATAAAGGTGTGACTTAAAAAGTTGTTCGTTTTGATACCTGAAATTTTAAGAAATGACCAAGAACATGCCTCTGTTAACTGTGACGATTTGGTAAACTTGATGAGAAAAAATTAAATTATTGATTTATAACGCCTACAGCAATATTAATTAAATTATTCACATTTAGATACAAGTTATTCAAATCATTGAGTATTTTAATACTACAGAATATTTTATTGGTGATGAAGGAGGCAAAATACAGCGTCATTTTTCGAGTTTTCCAACCGGTCGCTTCTTTGCTCTATTGGGTTGGAGTGGTCCCATTTTACATCTCAAATTCTACTCGGGGCTCGGTTTCCAGGTAGGATGCAGATGTTTTTGTTTTTCGACTCTGGATATCAGCGTGATGTTAGGTGAAAAGACCCCGCAATATTTTAGGGGTGCATGTGTGCGTATGAATGGTGTGATGCTATCTGCATAGGGAAGCCAATCTTGCAGCTGTGAGGCACGAAAACGTTACACTATTACCTTCAAAAAGAAATGTTATATCATTCCTTCTAAATGTCTTCTTACACCTAGTTGTGCCATAAGTTCAGACAAAAAAATTTACGATCGTCTTCTGTTACTCAAACGCGGCAGACAATTTTAAATTTCGTGTTTGGAGATCGTCTGCGACATTTTTCAAAAAGTGTAGTCTTTAACGCATGTTGTACTAATTCAGTCAGAGCTTTTGTGACGGGTCCTACTCGCGCCCTTTCGCTAATCCTCTTGGAGAACTTTGTTTGAGTTCAAAACCACCTTCCGTGGAGAGAGAACTTGATTTTATGCTTTGAATGCTGTTTAAATTCTATCAAAGTGAGTGTTAGAGTTAGTCGTTACGCTGTTATTAAAGTAAGATTAACGAAGTGACTTTCGGAAGCCTTGATGAACTTGAGAAGAAGCTTTAGACCGGAATATCCATTTGACCCGGCTGAGACCGGACTGAGTGCTGTAATATCGAATCACGCACAGTTAAGTGATAATTATTTGTCTTAGGAATTTAAGATAGGCAATTAATTTGATTGCTCCCTCAGTTTATAATCTCGATTGATAGTAAATTGATTGAACCAAAATAAAATTACTTATTTTTAATTAGTTATTAACAATGTATGTTTAATAGTAGCCCTAAACGACACCCGCGAACTTAGGGGCGCAACACTTCAACACTTTGAACAAAGGTATGCAGAAAGTATTTCTCTGCATCAAGAAAGAAGAGCCCATCTGAGATTTATAAGGCACTCAAACATTTATACATCAAAATATTATTCTTTTATTTAATAATTAAGAGATTCCTGAGACTAAGAACGTTCTAAATCGTAGTAGATGCGGTCTTTCCACGTCTTCTTAAGCTGTGTTTGAATTCAAATACTTGATCGTTAGAAATTGAACAACTTGGCATCAATAAATACGATAAAACCTTTACAAATTAATAATTCCAAAAAAACTCTTAAAATTAAAAAAAAAATTCTTAATTTGTAGCGGGTATATCCTCGAGCCTCTTACTAATCCTCTTGGGGAAAACTATTGCTTTTGTTCTATTAAAAACTTTATCCCGAAGAAGAAGACACGGTTTATGTAAATGAAAGATGGTTTTTAAACATTAACGTTTAGATACGCGGAGTTAGTGTTGAGTTAGAAGTTAGCAGTTAATGGTTAGCTGTGAGCTAGTCGAGAGCTGCTCGACGATTAATTGACGAATAATAAAAGATTGCTAAACTGACGATTTAGTCAATAAGTTGAAATAGATTAATAACGACCAGAGGTCGAATAGCTGAGAACAGAATTATGGTAATTTAGACGGTGGATAACCGAAACGTTTTATAAGTAAGTTAATTGAATTATAATTAAATATTAAGTATCCCTTCTACCGTGCTTTTGGTTCTATACTTAATAAAAGGTGCATTTCCTACCCTGAGTTGCTAGAATTAATCGATAGAATAATAAAATAGAATTGTTTTGATATGACTGATCTTTACTCTATCCCTCAAACACCGTGCTATCACGTGCTATCACGTTGTGATAGCGGTCGGTTCCTGCTTACCTCTGAACCCCCTTGTCTACCTGTAAACCCGGCTAGATGTGTGGGAGAAACTGAATGATCCACAGAGATGATTTCAATCTAATCAATTTATTAATTCCAAATATCAATCAGACACAAAACAAATCTAATTAAGGTAGATGATATATAGTAGAGCGCGGAGGTGAGATTCTACAGACCCTCAACTGAATCTAAGACAGCTTAAATACGCTCAAATATAACTACGTCGCACACTAATAAGCTAACTTCTAATTAAACAAACTCACGATACCTGTACTTTTTATGCATCGGATCCTACACTGGAAACTTGCAGGTGATCTCTTCGGCTTGATCAATGTCGTTGGATCCACGCTCTGTAAGCTTTTACCTGGACAACTCCAAGACCTCTAACTAATTCCACTCTCTTTCAATCTTCAACTAACAACTAATTCGCAGACTTTATGTTAAATCCTACTTGCCAACACCAACGTGTCAACCTGCGAACTCGCGAAAACAGAATTTATAACAATATACTTCATTTACATAATCACGCTTCCTTACTCGATGAAAGTTGGTTGAAATAAATATTTTCCTTAAAGAGTCATGAAGGGATTAGTAGAACCGCGTATAGATCCACCACAACGTTCATCACAATTTTATATTTGTATTTTTAAACCAAGTGCATTTTTTTACGTATGTGCATTTTTACTGTTAACTAATATGTACATTTTAAAGAAAGTTTCTGCAAAAAATAAAATTTGGCAACAGCGAAGAATATAAACTGATTGGCTGGAAACACCTGATTGTATTTATCATGTGACTATGGCGTAATTGCACAATGCGTCAATCAGAGCTGATTCATATTTCTCGGATTCTAATAGGAAAGGGGTGGGGGACTTCCTAATCGATTTTGAACAGAAATTCGACTAACTAAAAATACAAGATTTTGGAACTCTGATGCAATTGCTTTTTAAAGAAATATTGTGCGCGAGGGAAATTAATTTCAAAATAACTTTACGGAACTTGAAATAAAGGAATTTTGATTTAAAATAAAATGAAATATTCTCAGGTTTGAAAATTCTTCCACAGAATACACCCTAGAATGCCTGGAGTTCTCTAGACAGGACCTTACAGCCAATCCATTGTTGGTTTTGTATTTCTTTTGGGTATATGAAGTCATGAACCTGCACCGATTGTTCCTATATAAGTCAGCAATAGTCTCCGGACTGAAGTGATCATTTTGTTCTAGTGGTGTGTTACGTGCTTATGGATCATAAGGTACAGAGTTCTATCTTCCTCATTGGTGACCTTGACTCTAAACTTAGAAAAACGCAACCTGTCGTGGCGCCATCTACCCGCCTCAAAAGCAATCAAAGCCGTCAAACCCACTTGGCACAACAATTCGCACGCTCGCCATAACAACTATATCGTTCGTTAGCCTATCCACCGACTCACTGGTGGTGGAGTGTGTAGCGGTGGTTCCTATATAAGCCAGTAACAGTCTTCGGGCTGAAATGATCATTTTGGTCAAGTGGTATGTTAAGTGCTTACGGATCAGAAGGTACCGAGATCTATCCTAATCTACCCCTGTTGATCTTCGAGGAGGTGCAAAAACAATCATTCAAAATTTATAACAAATATAGAAATTTGGCCAGCATATGTAATTAGGCTTTATTATATTAATTTATGTATATGCTATATTTAGTAGTATGTATGGTGTCCCAGCATCATTGGGACAAATTTTAAGGGAAGGCAGGGGACATCACAAAGATTCAAATTTGCATAGCAACCCATGATAGGAAACTTTTTCACTCGATGCTAGGTGGCGTTGTTCACAAGAGCATTTAAGGAAACAGACCTGCATTACCGTAGTCAACAAAACCGATAGTAAGCCCTTTAATTCTATTGAAAATAAAAATAATAATGATGAGCAAAGTCAACCTCAAAGATTCTTCACTTCTGAAACGAACGTTTCAGAAATCTTAATTTACTTGAATTATTTAAAATACTTTAAGTCTAGTAAAAAAAAAGGGCCTAAACTTCTACAATACTCCCCGCTCTTAAAGCAACCAAGTCTGATAAGGAAAAGCCTTTCTACTTGTAGAATCGCTTTTAGATAGTTAATTTCTCAAAATTTAATTTAATTTCTCGCTTTTAATATTACCAGTTACCCATTTAATTTTATTTCTGTAGTACTTTTATTTCAACAGTTTTAATTTCTTTCTCTGAGAAGGGCAGTCAAAGTCAAAAACCTCACTCGCATCAACCAATAGGAAGTTTTAATTCAAGTCGCGGAAGCATAGCCTCTCACTAACCACCCCATTGGTCCCTTCCTGCAGAAGCCGCACCCCTTTTCCTCCAAACCAAGAGTACAACACCACAGTGCCGGTTTATCCATTGGGTGCCCAGTGGGCTTAGTCAGTTTTCCTGGTTATAAATTTCGATTCTCCAGTGCCAAAGGGGCCTGTAGATCTTCTGTACCCAGGGCTCTAAATGAGCTTAAATCAACACCAGCCGTATCCCAGTTCTAGATAGAGAGTGGAGGGTTGGGATTGCAGTCCAGTCTCTCATGGAATGCGAACATCCGAACAGTACCGCAGTCATTTGAGTAGTCATCACCCGCAGAGGAGTGTGGAACGCCTTACAAACACCAAGCTGGCAGATATGCACCTGATTTATGGACTAGCTGAAGGAAATGCATGAGCAGCAGAAAGATTGTATCTCAAAAGGTACCCACAGAGAGATGCACCGAACCACCAGACGTTTCCTAATTTGCCCTACAATTTGTGTGAATATGGATCATTACGAAGTAATAGGCATAGTGAAGGTGGGTCACGAGTCACTCGAGCTCTCAACTTGGTATTCGGATTCCTTCGAATGGTATCCAGCTCATTTTGTTCCATGCATGTAACAATATTTTTTGGATACCGTGGCCCGTTGGAATGCGTGACCCATCTTCACTATGTCTATTACCTCGTAATGATTCATATTCACTCAAATTGTAATGCAAATTAGCAAATATACGGTTGTCTGGTACATTCCTCTGTGGGTACCTTCCTGCTGCTTGTGTATTTCCTTCTGCCAACCCAAAAATCAGATGCATATTTGCCAGATCGGTGTTTGTAAAATGTTCCATACTCATCTGCGGGTGATGACAGCTAAAATAACTGCGGTATTACATGCCTGTGTCCTGAAATGCTCTTGTGAAAAACGCCATCTAGCGCTTTTCCGACCATGTGTTGCTTACGAATATAAATCCTTGTGATGTCCTCTCCCTCCCTAAGTTTGTCGCAATAATCTTGGAACACCCTATATATGTTCAGAAAATAATATACACAAAAAATCGCACATAATCAAAACACAATAAAAACAACCTATACAAAATTATTTTAAATCAACACATTTACTTTTTCCATCATGGCTTATTTCATTCTTCCAGAAAATCAGTCTGTTTTTTAATCTTATTTACAAGGATAACAGCAAAAGATTATTTTTTTTTCATCTCTGTCTCTACAACTCAACACACCCGGGGGTCTTCCTCACGGTAAGTGATCTGATGCATCGCAATCTAATCCTCTTTGTACTACACATAATAAAAAAACGGATTAGAATGTTATTAAGCGTTTCAGTTTGTATTTTTTTCTGTCTGCGTGTGTTTTCACTCACCTCAAGACATGCCACGATCTTATCACTTTGAAGAAAATCTTCTGTTTCTGGTAAACAAGATGTTTGTCTGTGTCTAGCTTTGGGTGATAACTGAAAAAAGGAAAATCAACTATTAAAGTATAAATCGATGGTGGCAACAAAATTAACATTTTATACCTCTGATTATAGAGTGAGTTTAACGGCATCGAGTTATAAAACTTAAATCATTGTTTAAGCAACAGGGCTGATCGCGTTATAGGGAGAAATATATTTTTTTTCGTAGGAAACTACCTATGTGGTAAAGATGTTCTATAGCAGGGGCTGGCAAGCGTACCACATGGGGTACGCGGTACAATTCTCAGTTGCTCTCTGCACCATTCTACAAATTTGTCAATTTTTGAGTGAATGGATGTTAATAAATTTGTGTTATTGTTGTTGTTACGTATGCCACCTGATTGGCAGTAACATCATATCAAGGCCCATGAAATTCATCGTGGCAAGAACCTGGATTTTTACGCCTATCGTTAGCTATAGCCTTGAGCACCATGCAGGTGACAGTACGATTTTGCTCGGTTTCACCCCAATTTTGAGGGAGAACACCATGGGAGAGGTCAGGGGTCTCCCACCTCTCTTTCCCTTCCACCAACCACACGAGAGGACTTGCAGCTCGACGGCTATTTAGAGTACCCCCATGCCGAAAAGGCACTATACATTTGAAAACATCCATGCCTTCTCCGGAATTCGAACCCAGGCCCTACGACACAGCAGTCAGCATCACTAACCACTATATCCGACGGGCGGCTGATAAATTTGTAATGGACCTTATCTGACAAACATCTTCAGAATTATGGACATTTACGGAATTACGAAAAAATCTGAAAGATAACTCTAAATATAAACTTACACCTATTTTGTAAATTATTGGTTGTCATTGCTGGAGATATTTAATTGTTCGAAGAGAGAAAATTGCAAGTACTCTGCTTTCCGCTTTTTGTTTCACAAATCTAAGTAAAAAATCTTTCTTCATATGAAAAAGATTTCGAAACCGCAAGGAAATTGTTTAACAACTAAAATGCTCCAAACCCTGTTAAATTGAAAGTCGCCAATTATACCCCTGATTTTACGATATGAAAGTAGAGCGGTGCAAGCCCTAGTCACATTAAAATTTTTATTTAACTAATAATGAAGGGAAGTACTAATGTTTTATGTTGTCTATTGCTTATTTTAATAAATATGTTTAAAAATGCATAATATAAGTACAATTTTAATTTTTTTGCTGAAGAAATAGCTATATTCTAAGCTGTTTATTTTTGTGTTAAGAAATATCTTTAAATGATACAAAATTAGTATATAATAAAACTATAAATAATCTATATTATTGACCTGTATTCTCTTACTCTGCATGTATTATCGCTGGAATAAAATTGTTTCAAAAAAGTCCTACTGCGCGGCATGCTGAATCCTATTGGTAGATTGGTTTGGTACGCTGTTGTTAAAAGATTGCCAACCGCTGTTCTACACTATGCAGATTAGGAGAAAAATAACTATAAAAAAATAATAATTTCAAAATTTAATGCTGCCACAAAAGAATTGAATATTGGAATTTTGGTTAGATGATTTTAGGATCAAAAAAATTCTTTTTACAATGTAAATAACCAAAACTGGTCATTACTGGTAAATTAGCATTGAAAAGTGTGTAATACAGTGTACATTGCAACATTTCATAATCCCAGCTCTCTCTCAAAGCATCGCCAAATCTGTCCGATTTGAGTTTTTTTTTAACACGCTTTTATAAGTTCCACTTGTATGTAACGGAGTCTTTGAACTCGATTTTTACCCACTTTTCAAGGTCAGATTAATTCGAAATTTTGCACACTTGTCAAGGACCGAAGAAAATACAATAATTTCATAATTTTGTTCCATTTGTGATGCCGGAAGGTTCCTGCTTCCCTCTGAAACCCCTTGTCTACCCGCAGACCCGGCTAGGTGTGTGGGAGAAACTGAATAATCAACAGACATGATTTCACACTAACTATTTTATTGTTACTAAAATATCAATCAGACACAATAACACGGGGATACTACTACGGATCCTCAACTGAATCTACGATAGCTTAAACACGTTCAATATAAACTACGTCGCACACTAATAAGCTAACTTCTAATTAAACAAGGCTCACGATACCTGTACTTTTATGAAGCGGATCCTACACTTGAATCTTGCATGAGATCTTTATCTGGATTTAATCACTGTCGTTGGATCCACTCTCAGTAATCCTTTTTCATGGACAAACTCCAAAATCTCTTAATAATTCCACGATCCTTCAATCTTCAACTAACAAACTAACTCACCAACTCTTTGCTAGCTCCAACTTGCCAACTCTTCAAACTCGCGAATACAGAATTTATATAATATACTTCATTTGCATAATCATGCTTTCTTACTCGGTGAAAGTTAGTTAAAATAAAATATTTTCCCCAGAAGAATCCCCAAGGAATTAGTAGAGTCGCGTATCGATCCGTTACTGCGGTAGTATATTTGTCAATGAATATGGAAATAATGCTCTTTGCTCTTTTGATAGTCAAAGGGGACTTCCAGTTGAGATGACTCGGCTACCTGCTCTCCACTAAAAAAGAGATAACATAGATAGAGATAACAATTCTACATAGATATTGGAATACTGTTTAATTAAAAGAAATGATATACCTAATGAATTTAAAGGGTTGTAGATCTAAAAGTATCCTATTTTTTCAAAAGCCTTGTGATAATTTCTCAAATCAATGACTTCAAAACATAAGAGCATTGCACACATATATTTAAGGCTTCTTCGTAAAATACGAAGAAGGGCTTAAGATACGATTAAGGCTTCTTCGTACGCGTTATACGGCGAATATACCTAAACATTAGAAACCGCAGCTTGAAAGTGTACGTGCGCGTTATACGCCGAATTTTTCGGTAAGTATATTGAGTCACACACACAAAAGGGGATGGATTTTCGAATTTCATTGGAGATATTTCTCGTCTTTATTCCAAAAAATATTATACGATGCATTGCTTTGAGTTTTTCTTTTTTTAAAATTTCATTAAGAAATTTTATTTAGTAAACTTTGCGTCATTATCCTAAGAATATCTCCAGTAATTTTACGGTTTGATAATCAGTCACTGAAAAAATGAAACTGCATTGCACTAAAGATAGTCGTGCATTAAAACCCACACACATGATGCAATATGAGGTATTAATTTTAAAAATCTATTTTCGTCATACAATAATTCAAAAGGCTTTGAATTACTTCTAATAGCCCGTTACTCAATTTTTAGCAATACTTTAATCTAAGTAATCCTACAAGGGAGACATTCAATAGCCTATCAGACACTATTAAAGTTTCTTGTTCTTATAATACTCCTAATGATTTACCAATCTATTGAATTTCTTTCTTATTCTACAATTTCAAAAGTCTATCGCAATCTTCTTATATATATACCACTTAAATAGGACTTAATTATTGCATTCGAAAGTTAAAAGAATTATTTAGAGTGATGGAAGAAGCTCTACTTTATTCTAAAAAAAGTTGAAGTATAGGAACATAAAATGAATGGATGTAGGACATGTGGGTCGGCAACTTTTTAGCTTTGGTGTGCCAAACCAATCTATTAATATGATTCAGCGTGCCACACAGTGGGAAATTTTTGAAAAAATTCAATTCCTCCGATAATGCACGCAAAATTAGAGAATTGAAATCAATAATATAGATTTATAGTTTTATTATGTATTAATTTTGCATCATTTAAAGATGTTTCTTAACATAAAAATAAACAGCGTAAAATATAGCTATTTCTTCAATAGAAATAAAAAAATTTAAAATTGTAAATATATATGCATTTTTTAAACATATTTATTAATATAAGAAATAGACAACATAGAATATAAGTATTTTCCTTCATTTATTTTAATAAAAGATATAAATAAAAATTTTAATGTGAATTTAATGCTTGCATCGCTCATATCGCAAAATCAGGGGTATTGTGACTTTTTTTGTGACTTTTAATTGTGAATTTTAATTTGACACGATTCTGAGCATTCAGTTGATAAAGAATTCCTCTTTGATGACTCGAAACATTTCTTATATAAGGAAAGATTTTTTTACTTAGATATGTAGAAGCAAGTACGGAAAGTAGAGTACAAGTATAATTTTCTCTCTTCAAACAATTAAATCTCTCCAGAAATGACATTCAATAATTTACAAAATAGCCCGTATAAGCTTATTTTTATAGTTATCTTTCAGATTTTTTCGTAAAAACAGAAGCAACGTAATAAAATAGAAACTGTTATATGATATATTTGTTATAAAATACTGCACTAAAAACAAAAATATTGCACAAAATAATCTTATTTTGTAAAGCTGTAGAGAATCTCGCGGGCTGCGGGTTGGCCAATCCTGATCTAACTTGTTGGGAGTATAACTAATTCTTTAAAATGAGAATTGGTTCGCTAAAGAAGTAAAAATTGATCGAATAAAATAAAGTTACTTTTCAAATTAAAATAAATTTAGTTAAGAGTGAGCTTTTCAATTAGAGAAAATGATTAATTTTCCGCGGAGGCTGTCGACCTTGGGTCCCCACTAAAAGAGAAACGGTTGGGAATTTTGGAGATGGTGTTTGATTTGCACTGCCCATCTTCGGATCCCGAAAACGTGCAAAATTCTTTACATTTAGAAAATAAAATAATTTTTGGTATATACGTATCACATGCCGTTGGTCAATTTCATTAAATCAAAATTAGTCGCCAAATGCTGTGATATGCAGCCAGCAGTGGAAACCATTCCCGTGTATGATCCAACACAGTAATGACGATAACAGCATTTGGTGACATTTTTTTATTTGGTGACGTCTTTTGATTTGGTGAAACTGTTCGACAATATCCATTTTATTTAGTTATTTATTTTTGCCTTGGATATCGGGAAAATATAATATTTGCAGAAAATTGCCCAAGCTAAGGATTTGAAATTGAAGAAGCTTAATTTTTAAAAAAATAATTTTTATTTGGTTTTTCTGTAAATACTTTGTGGTTTATGCAAATATGTTATTGTTAATTCCCTGCAGCTTATATTGCACGATTTAATTGCAAGCGAGCCAACTTTCTTGGCGACCTATTATGATTATTTTGGTGCATCAACTATTCGATAAGCCTAAAATAGGTATTCTTGAAACAACAGAGTGGTGTAGCTACCTCCGTAACAGCCATATTAATAATATAGGGCCACCAAGCTGTAGGGGCCCCAAAATGTGCACGCAAAACAACTGCAAACCTTAAAAGAAACCCAAAAAGGGCCCCCCCCCAAGGAATTTTGATGCATGCCCTCACAGAACTAACTACGCCAGTGAAACAATGCCGCATTTTTTCTTTTCTAATTATAATTTAAGAAATCCAAATTTGGAATGTGATACTGTCACCTTTGAACATTGGGCGTCTATTTGTCCGGCAAACAAAAGAGAACCTGAAACCGCGCGCGCTCCAAATAAATTACTCTTGAATCTTCGCGAGATATATACATCCCAATAAAATCTCGGCAAATGAAAATGGCGCCAATTGTAGACAATATAGCATCTATGCCTAAAAATAAGAATTTATTGTAATAAAGATTTTTCTAGAAATTCGTATTCGTATTGTTGTTGTTTCTAACCCAAGGTTGTCTAGAAATGCTAGACAATCTCCATGAATCCCCCCCCCCCAAAACAACAACTAGGAATTCTAAAAACAAAAGAGGGTCCAGAAGAACCTCTCGTCCTTTTTAAAACCCAAACAAGTCAAGATGTAGGCAGGAGAGACCCCTCGGAATAACATCAGTGGCACTCCGAAAATATCTTCAGACCCTGACGAAAAATGAGAGCTTTTAATATGGCCGCTCATAAAGCGCGAGAAGGCATTCTGGTATTTCCTAGGAACCTCTTGTATTTCTTCTGGAGTACCAAGGATGACTAGGAGGAGTTCTTCCAAGATGATTGAGTTCAACCTTCTTAAGGGAGGATAACTCATTGAATGTAAGAGACCCAGTAGGGCTCACCCCCTCCTGGGTCGCAGTCTTAGCTAAGAAATCGGCTTTCTCTTTACCATCAATCCCCACGTGGGATGGGACCCACTGAAAATGTACACCATAACTAGAAGTAATCCGATCAAGATTGAGGATATCAAGGCCAGACCCCTATAGATGTCCAATTGAATAGATGTAGAACTGAAGCACGGCTGTCAGTCAGAATCCAAACGTCTTGAAAATGAACCTTGGTTTGACCTGCGAACTTCAAACACTTCCTGATAGCAATACGCTCCGAACTAGAAACTGAACAAAAATGTGGATTTTTGATCATAATGTTCATGACTCCGGTAGGAGTAGAGATTGTTTTAGTAAGCACAGATATAGCTACTAACGTATTATACCGTCGACCAATTTCGTGAAATCATAAAACTGCGCCAAATGCTACGATTGACAGCCAATAGTAGATATCTATTCCCGCACATGTTCGAACGAAAAATAATAATGATTACATTTGGCGACATTTTTTGACTAGGCGACGTCTTTTGATTTGAAGAAATTAGTCGATGGTATAATGCGTTTATATATAAGTACTCAAATTATTATATTAATTGTTAACACAAATCAAAATTGGCCAACTTTTCTTCCTATGGTGCATATAAACAATAGCTGTGTAGCCGTCTTCCTCAAATGAGCATTAATAAAAAGGACATACATTAAAAAGTTTTATAATAGAAGATAAGGTTTTTGGGTGTATTTTTTTTTATTTAATCCTAATCTTAATTTAGAATGAACTTTATTTTTTATTCTAAATTTAGAATCAATTCTTTTTTGCTAATTTCTTCACTTTTAAAGTTTTTTTTTTTTTTTTCAGTTTGTATATAAGGCTTCTTTCAAAAACAAAAAAAACAAAAAAAAAAAAAAAAAACACCCCCCCCCCCCTTCAATTAACAATACTGAAAAACATGTTTTTATGTCAGTTCAATTTATCAACGACAAACTTCATGAACGAGGTTTTTCTACAATGCTCTTTTTTTAATATCCCAAATATTTCAATTCCCCCATTGTTGCCCGAAACGAAAATCTGTCATTTTTCTTCTCATTTCTTTTTCACCTAGGTGACAATACATTTTTTTTACATCGAGGAAAAAAATAAGCAATTATTAAAACGCCGTTCAAAATGGAATCTTAAGGGTGAAAAATTCTAGAAAACTTCACAAAAGAAAAAATGGCTAAGAGAAAAGATTTATTTTTTTACTTTAATATATATCCGGTGTTATTTATAATACTCTCAAGCAGCAAATACAAAAGCCATGAAATATGTCCCTGCAATAATTGAACTATTGTAACGTATTTTAAGAACACATTGTGCAGTCCTGTTTTTCAACATCGGAATCCATTAAACCGACAAAAACTGCTTTATTATCCATCTTTATAAATCACGTTCGGTAAATGATTTTTTTCCCGCCAGGAACAATATCCCACGGTATAACAAGTTTTTTTCTGGCATACTGCACGTGTCGAACGTGAAGAGTCTTAGAAGAAGGGCATGTGGCTTGGCACTAGTTCAAAATAAACCCTCCAGAAGATAAAAAACAGCAGGCATTTCCGATCATATTCGAACGAACGAAAATATCTAGACAGGCGAAGCCTAACAACCTTGTTTTACAAATAAACTTCGGATTTTGCCATCGCTTATTAAGTTCTTGACTTAAGGATAGTAACTGTTGACTCGTGTAGCCGTTATCAGGAAACATGAGCGCGTGTGCAAGGTTGAAACAATGAGAAGTTCCCGTGATTCATTGCGAGTACATAAAAGAACACTCATAAGTCAAATAAAGCATTTCCATTATTTTATCCCAAAAATGTTCCAGAAATCGAAGAAATTCCTCTCTCTCTCTCTTGGCATTTTTTTATATTTTTCTTCTAATATTTTCTGGTCGTTTTTTCCTGCTGTTATCGTTTAAGATTCATTGTAAAAAATACTTTCAATGTTTTATTAAAAAATAAAATATGTTATTATAGAATTGAAGGAAAACAATACAAATAATTTGGGTAGGGATTCAATTTCTTTTTTTAATTTACACATTTCGAGTTTCTATAATTTAGCAATGTGATTAACATAATAAATTATTAGTGTAGAACAGGGGTGGGCAGACTTTTCCAGGGTACGGGCTACTTCTAATTTTTTCAAGATGTTGCGGTCCACCCAGTATCAGTGGCCCACACAAAGGGGGGGGGGGTCCATGGTTCCAAACCCTGCTCCATAGGCCATGATTTTTCTTTCAATCGATTATAATCCCATGTGTATAGTACGTAAAAGTTAATTAAGTATTTGTTATTAATATTTTTATTAATGAATGCTAATTATTTATTCAATAATTTATTTCTTATTTTTCTTTGTTCCCGAAAATCTACAAAATAAAAAAAAAATGTTTTAGCAGCGTATTGGGGTAGGATATGAGAATGGTAGACAATCGACCCTGGATCACCGCGCCGCGCCCCCTTTGAACAATTTACGAGTTCCCCCACTGCCCAGGGTCGTAGGTGTGGTGAACTATAAGGAAAAAGTCAACAATATTTACTATAACTTAATAATAAGTACGGAATATGTACTTACCTACGTAAATAAAATGAAAAACTCACTTTTTTGAAACCGCGTTCAAAACAAAACGCAAATTACAAACATAATAATAATAGCCATAAATATTATATCTAATGATGCATTTATTATCAAACAATTCAAAATACATTAAAAAATAAAGCATTTTCATCAAAAGTTAGTTCTTGTAATTATAGTCAGTAGAAGACTTAGTCTGCGTACTGCCAGCCAATCTTGGATATTTCTGTATACAATTACTAACGGCTAATCTTCAGGCGGTCACTCCAAATTGTCTTGGTGGTCCACCGGTCGACCGCGATCGACGTAATGCCCACCCCGGGTGTAGAACATTCTTTTTAAATATAGTAGTCTCAGTTAGTTATTTAGTTAAAAAAGTGGGAACCATTTTGGCAGCAGGTAAATGAAAGCATGTACTTTACTTTCTTGTGAAGATCTCGAATATTTTCGATATTACATGCAACAAAGCACAATAAAATCCTGTAAAATAACGTTCAAAATCAATGCGTTCATTGTTTTACCATGATTGAATCATTATTTTGCATTAAAAAAAAAGAGAAAAGTAGACTTATATAGATACCGCCCCCCCCCCTAAAATTTTTAACGAGTGTAGGTGGAGAAAGCCATTCTAGCTATTCATGTCAATATACCAGGACAGTTTTTTAATTGCATTTTTTTCTCATTTCTGTAAGTATTACGCTTATGTCTGTAAGTAAGACTTACATTGCAATTCACTTGATTGATAGCTTTCATTTGATTTTATTTGATATCGAAGATAAAAAAAAGAATATTTCATGCAGAAATGTACAAAATAGATGAATAGTTACTAAATTTGTGAGCGACTTCCCCCTGAAGTCGCTCCCTCACCCTCCTGCCTACCTAAGGGTGTGGGGGGAAACAAAGCATGACCAGAAACTTCTATAATAATTATTATTTTATTATTATTCAAGCACACTAATACCACAATTTAAACCACAAGATGATGCCCTAGGAGTGATATAAAGAAAGCAATAAACCCTAAGTCAACAAGCGCAAATAATCAGTTTAATTTAAACTAATCTATCTTAGACTATAAATTCCCAAACCACTAATTTAGTTTTGTGGCAAACTCCGTTCTTAACTTAAGTTGTGAAAATCAATTAAATCTCACCTTCGTAATGCCGCAACAGTTTCTCCGCTCCTTCAATCTTACAATTACAAAACCCTGACTTTATATAGACAAACTAATCTCCATATCAGGATTTCTTCTTGAGAGGGATGGCTATGAATTAACGCGAATGCTAGCCCAAAGATTCCTCAAGAGGATTAGTGTGAAGGTCGCGTAAAGATCCGTCACAAATTCTTTACCATCATTTTTTTTCGTTGATTGAGGATAAAACTTCCTTGATGCCTTTTACGCTAGAAAAAACGCCTTCAAAATGAAAATCTGTTAATTTTTTAAAAGAAAGCTTCAAAATTCTTAGACTTATACAAAGGTCAACAAGAATAATCTTGAACATGATGCTTTACAGTTTTTGTTAATCGAACTCGCCATTTTTCATAAAACAAAGTTAGTCAACCATGAAATTGTTAAGCAAAACGTAAAATAGCAAAGATTCAATTATTTAATTTTAGAGGAATTCTTATAATTCGAGTTGAGAACAAAATTCTAATAAAAATATAATTTTGAGTATGAGAAAAAGAACTCCAAACGTTTTTTAAAAATAGGAACCCCTATTTCTCAACAATTTTTTAATCGTCTTTTATAGTAATTTTAATAAACATTATTTAGTTTTAATTTCTTTTCATTATTTTATTAGTGATCTTTATTTCGAAAATTTTTGGTGACACTTTTATGACTAATTCTTAGCAAATATACTCCATCTGAAAAAAAAAATAGAATTTATAATACTAGAAGTTCAACCTAAGAGTCAATTAAACGAAAATTACCGTAAAATTCGGCGTATTATACGCCTCTATATTTTTAAGCTTTTTTAAAAAAAACTTTTAAGTATATTCGCAGGATACGCGCACCCCTCCCCCCTTTTTTACACAGGAATCTGAAATTTACGAGCGGAATGCACTTATATTTTCAAGTCATTTATTGGAAGCCTTAGAAAAAAGAATGCTTTTAGAACTACAAACGTTTAGTTCATAAGAAATTTAATTTGTTTTAAACATACAGTATTTTTTTTTATATAAGTGAAAATCTAATTCTTTTCTATGCTTATCTTTTTTTCTCATTTTTATACCCGGGGTATAACACGCAACCGTAAATTTCGATCTCATTTTTTGTGTTAAAAGTACGTGTTATGCGCTGGATTTTACGGTATGTGGAACATAATAAAACATATAACGGTGCCAGCAATGTTATATTAACCTTTCTGCATGATCTGAATTTTGACGTCGGATTGAAAGATCAGCGATTTATATGAATGTAATCAAGCATATTATTAAAATAAATAACAAATGGTTGTTTTAAATATAAGAAAGTTCGAAAACGATCTGAAACTGTACATTCTACTCTTGTAGTGAACTATTTCATCCCAACATTGAAGAAAAAAATGAATTTATGACCCCCGATTTAAGAATTTCTTTAAACGATGTTAACATACTAAAAAACCTCTTAACATTCTTTATCACATAAAACTACAAAGTTATGTATTTCTGCATATCCCAAGACTATGAAAACCATCAAAAGGTTGTGAAAAAATTAGATACAGTAATACCTTGACTCTATTGACTTTACGTGATGTGGAAGCTTTGGGAATTTTCGAGCGAAAGACCTTACGCTACATTCTTGATGGGATCCAAGTGAATGGATCATGGAGAAGAAGATCTAAATTATAGAACTGTACAGAATGTACAAACAACCTGATATTGTAAAAATGGTCAAATTATAGAGACTTAAATGGACTGATCATCTGGATAGAATGAATGAAGAACTTTGCTACAAGAAAATCCTTCTGGCAAAGCCCATGGGAAATAGACCTCGGGTCAGACCCCCGTTCAGATGGATTGGACTGTGTCAAAAAATACCTAAATATTTTAAGGATCAAACACTGGAAAACAGTTGCCAAAATTAGAGATGCCTGGAGAAAACTTCTGGAGAAGGCCAGGGTCCACCCAGAGTTGTCGAGCCATTGAAGAAGAAGAAGAAGAATACTTCGACTTACGCTCCCCCTAGTTACGCGATTTTCAAATCTCGTCGATTCGTCTTTTGTTTGAGGGAAAAAATTGGTAAAATTTATGAAATTGGTAATGTGATTGAAGAAGTAGTCGATCTTGCCTGGCATATAAATTTAGAAGTGGGTGGTGACGACGTTCAAGAACTGCTGGATTCTCACAATCAGGAGCTGACAATTGATGAGCTCATAGAAATGCATGAGCAAGACATTGAAGAGCTTGAGTCTTTAGACCCAGTTCAATCAGAAGATCGAATGACGATTGGGAATTTGACACAGAAGGCCTCAGTTTATATGAAAAAGGGTTACAATATTTAGAAAATTCGACTGCAGCGATCAGCATACTTTTTAACACCCTTTTATAAGCTTCACTTGTATGTAACGGAATCTTTGAACTCCTTTCTTACAAACTTTAAAAGGTCAGATTAATTCGAAATTTTGCTCACTTGTCCAGGACCTACGACAATGCAATAATTTAATAATTTTGTTTCCTTGTCCTGATCAGGATTAACGATTTCCCATTTTCAGATCCCATCCAGAATCTGGCGACTAGTTTCAGATCCCATTTCCAGATTTGGCGACTAATTACAGATTTGGCGACTAAAAGATTATGTTACAACTTCGATTAACTATAAAAGGGTGTTTTTTAGTTTTTTAAACTATAATTTACTTAATAAAACGTGAAATAAAAACATTGTTAGCATGCTACATGGTAATTTTGTGGGAGAAAAAAAATATTTGAGCCGGCAGACTAGTTTGTTAGTTTTTATATAAAACCTTCTTCACCAAAATAACTTCGATTTGCGAAATTATTTTTCTCTAAATTATTATTTTATTTTGTTTCTGGCCCCAACTAAAAATAATTTACATGTATTTATATACAAAATCTTTATCACTCAGTCCCCCTATCGCGTTAAGTTCGCGGTATTACTGTATTACTTCATTTAAAAAAAAATGGAAACACGCAGTCGCGCACACAAGGGAGGGGGGGGGGTCCTCAGGTCCGGACCCCTCCCCCAAAAGCCCTTGAATTTTTTCCCAATTGATTATAATCCTATGTATATAGTATGTAAAAATTTAATTAAGTATTTGTTATTAATAACACTAGACGACAAAAAACAACTTTTTGTCTGTTTCCTAGTTTTAAATAGCCTATTCTTACTAATTTCGGGTTGAAAAAAACAAATATGTAAATAAAATTTATTTATTAGCTCTTGTTTTTAAGATATACCACAGCTCATCCATCAATTTATTGGTAAATTTGACGAACAAAACATTACTAACTAATACATACAGTACAATAAGTCTTGTTTCAAGAAACCGTGTTCATATCAGAAATCAGTAGTATTGTGACGGGCTATCCGCGAGAATTCATCACTAATCCTCTTGGAAACTTTGGGCAGCATTTTTACTATTTCACAGCCTCTTAGGGAAAAACACGAGATAGTTATATGCTAATTAGTTCAACTATATAAAGTCTAGATTTCGTAAATGTAAGGGAGAAGGAGTTGCCAAGCTGCATGTAAGTATCGTCGGTGAATTACTTCAACGAACTTAGCGCGCATTTGATAGTGATCAATTATTAAAGTAAAGTATTAGTTTAATCATTGAAGGAAATAAATTCAGTACCGGCCTGAGGTTAGCAAGAGTTCGTCTCCTTGTGCATTCTGGTAGCTGAGATTACTTAGACGGGAATATTAGATTTGAGTATTAGATTAATTGACGTATTAGGATTAATCGAGCTATTAGGGAATCACTCCTAGGTTTCCACTTATAATTGAACTTGTGATTGTTATTGTGTTTGTCTGTCTTAAATAAATAATTGTTGCTATGGCTTTTGTTGGTGATGATATGTTTCCTCTACACTTAGAGACGCGTCGGGCAGTGTGAGTGGGTCCAAAATAGGACTGAGACACGACAGTATCTTTTAGTTTTTTTCCTGTGAACATTTCCTTTCGAATTGCCTCTTGTATATCGAAGCCCGAGTATCCCTTATAACTGTCCTGCAGTAGTTTGCGAGCATTGATTCATCCCGACGACTCTGATATATACTTTCCATTGCTGTGTTTCACCTTTCACCGTGTTCACATCGCTTACAGTTCCACAGTTTTTAGGGGGAATGTAAAAAATGGATTTTTAGAGACATATTGCATCCTGGGTCATTTGTAGGAGTTCTTTCACCAACTGTTAGTAGTTCTCATCCTTTTTTCTGTCTAAAAATCCTTATACCACACTTATCTTTGAAACCTAAATACAGTTGAATTGATTTACCTTGAGTTGTAAGACGAAAAACAACGAATATCATTGGAATCGTGCACTATTGCCTGTTCTTTGTTCTACTGATATTCTAGGTTAGACTCAAAACATACCCGAAGAAAGATCGCGTGGTTACAAACCTTTCGTTGAAATAAAAATCGATCCTGAGGCAAGAGCTTCCATCTACCCACTCAAATGAACATCAAAAAGGTTATACACAGAAAGTAAAGATGTGTAAAAATACAGCTATTTATGAATAGCGAGTTTTAATTCTTGAAAACAAGAGCTAATCTGAAGTTTTTACGATGATTTTCGTGTTTAGCAGACCAAAATACTTCATAATAAACTATTTTTGAGCCCGAAACAATTTTGATGTTGCCTAGTGTAATTAGTTTTAATAATTAATTTTAATAATTAATGCTAATTATTCATTCAATAATGAATTTTTTACTGTTTTTTATTCCGCAAAATTGACAATATCCAAAGAATATGTTGGGCGTCGTATTGGAGCATAATACGAGAATAGTGAACTTTCGATCCTGTACACCCACCCCCTTGAAAAATTCCTGTGTGCGCTACTGGAAACACGTAATCAACTTTAAATGTCTCTGATTAAAAGAAAACAACAACAAAAAATTAGCACTTTGCAATGAAAGAACTTGGTATAAAGTCCTTCAAATATTGTGATTAACCTGAAAAGGACTATTATTATTAAACCTAACAAAAACAAGGCCGAATTTTATTTCAAAAATGCATACTGTATAGAAGTCGATAAGACAAAAACTCCGAAATACTTTCGAAATGTAGATGAAAGCTTGAGTAATATTTCGGACACAAAAGTGGTTATCTAAAACAAAATGCGCGAGGCACTTTCCTAAAGTATAAATATGCTTGTAAATTACTTTCAGAGATTTAATTACTAATTACAGCAATTTTAGAACTCGAATAAATGATTCAAATATTTTAGTGTGGCAATAGTAATTAAACCAAGAGAAATGTTTTTCATTACGATTAAAAGTGCTGCGTAGTCAAGTAACAGGTTTTTAACGAACAGGTGTGACACAATTTAAACATATAACTAAGAAATAGAGGAATCTGAAGAATTTCTATTAGAGTTTGGAATATATGAAAAGATCTGTGCTGGTGTGTGTTTTATAAGTATTCATTAAAAAGCAATTTCGGAGAATTGAACTAGTTTATCATTCAAATGCAATTACTGGTATTAAACCAAATTAACTTTTTTATTAATTTTGCTTGCTGAAATATCTAATGTTGACGAGATGGACATGGAAAATGTACACTTCTTCGCACCTTTAAGGGGGTCTGGCACGTCCATAGGAGCCCATGTTAAATTGCGCAAGTTTATGTACCTTTTTCTCAGAAACTACTTACTTCTCATGAATAAAACTTTTTTACAGTAGGTTATGTGTACTATCAATAACACTTTAACGAAGGTTTTTGTCTTTTTATTAAAAATTAAATTAATTATGTATTTTTTAAAAATTGCCCCCCCCCCTAAAATTTAGTTTTAAAATGTCATGTCTAAAGAAATTTGCTAGATATATCTAATTCCCTCCATTAAGATGTGTGAACATGTTAAACGTATGGTCGCTGAAAATTTGAGGATTATATGGTAAGTAGTTTTTGAGAAAAAGGTACATGAAAAAGTACCTTGAAGTGAAAATATTGCATTTTGAGAAACAGGCTTTAAAGTAAAAAATTTTAATATTTTGAGCATTTACTTTTTTTAGTACTTCCCAGTAGTATATGAAACCTTTTTTTTTTTTTTTGCTCTCTGCTCCATACAAAAAACTCTTCTATAGTTTTCTTTTTTTTTCCATTTTTTTAACAGTTTTGCCTTTTTGGGGATCTTAAGATGCTTTCGTTGGGCTACATGAATCCTACGTGTATCTAGTTTTTTGAAGCATGACACACAGTTATAACTTGGTTCAATATCACAATGTTTTAAGATCATTAATTTTGCAACAAGACTCATATTGAATGGTGCAATAGCCATATTCACCCCCAATTTTAGAGTTTTTAACTCCACAAATGATCTTGGAATCACTTACTTCACTTATTTGAGGGTTCTGGGTCTTTCCATGTAAACATTTTCATAATAACATAGGATCACCTAGATCTATAAAAAATGGCTTCATTGAATTCATTATAGTGTATGTGTTTATGATCATAGTGCCTTTCGCTACATTCAGATTCTGTCTTTTGAAACTTGCACCAGACATCTATAATCGCAGGACACAGTCCATGTTGAGGGCTCTCGTTTTAAGGCAGATGAAAATAAACAGCGAAAACAGCAGTTTTCATGCTGTTCATTGGCAATATTTCTAATAGCCATACCATAATATCTTTGAATTTTTGATATTAAAATGTCGGTGAGTCGGTTACGACCTCTTAGGCTTTTCTTATCACTTAACTTTTTTCCCCTGTTTCGCTTTTAAGATCCAAAAGACGTGTACCCATACACTTTTGGATAAACCCAATACACTCTAACTTTTCCACTTGAACATCATATGGATTCGCGCTCATCAGAAACTAATGCAAGGGGAAACACAGGTGCTTCTAGTAGATCTCATTAGATGCGCGTCAAAGCATAGCTTAATTTAAAAAAAATTTTAAAAAATACTTTTAATTATATCGTATTTTCTTATGTCATAAAATCATTTTAAACAAAAATATTTGAACTTTTAAAAAATATAAAAAAAGTCAAAATCGATAATTTTTCAAAAATTCATGTGCCGGACACTCTTAATATTATAAAAAGAGATTTAGAACAATTTACATACAAAGTAATGGCAATTCTCTACAGTAATAAAATCGTTTGGCCCAAAATGTACCAAGAAGGAAGGCAAACTTAGAACAAATAGTTTGAAGACACAGATTGAGGTTTCACACAGTTATCTTAAAATTCTGAAACATTTATTCCTATTTTTAGTCGTTTTTCGGATTCCCGATTGTATATAAAGTCACCAATGAAGAACAGATAATAAAATTACTTTATATGAGTGTGCACTTTAGTTCAATAAAAATTATTCAAGAAATTCCTTATTGTTACAAAATATTGCTGAAAATTACTACACTCATGTTCATAAATTAAGGATAATGAAGTTCAGGCAAAGAAAGAAACAGAAGCAAAACAAATTTGACTTATTTGTAAAGTCTATTTATTAAACAAAAGGTAAGAGCAAAAAAGATGCTATATGTTTGACATAATTAATAAAAATTGCGATTTTTACTCCCTGGAGCAAATTTCAAAAAAGAACCTATTTACAAAAAACAGTATAACATGGTTAGTAAGATGGTTAATACGGAGTATGTCTCCCGGACGATGCAATACAGGCCTTACAACGCCTACGCATGCTGAGTATCAAATTATCAATCTGATCTTGTGGAATATTACACCATTCATCAAGCAATGCCCTCCGAAGTTCCGGTAGACAGGTGGGAGGGGGTTGACGGGCTGCAATTCGTCGGCCAAGCATATCCCACACATGCTCTATTGGATTCAAGTCCGGTGAGTATGCTGGCCAATCCATACGGGTGATATCCTCCGAATGAAGGCATTCGTCTACAGTGTTTGCGTTGTCATCCATAAACAGAAATTCAGCACCCATGGCGCCCCGAAACAAACGTACATGTTGTTCCAGAATGACATCCCGATAGATGTGGCCTGTCATCGTTACACTCTGAACATGCAGGTCAGTTCTGGAACCAAGAATAATTCCTCCCCAAACGAGCCATCCTGCACCACCGTAACGGTGTCGTTCAATGGTGTTCTCTTGGTGGTAACGGGTACCTGGCGCTCTCCATATGAAAGTCCGGCGAGAATCAGGCTGCAAACTAAACCCGGATTCGTCGGAAAACATCACTCAAGACCATTGTTGCGGTGTCCACAATGCATGCTCTCTACTCCAGGTTAATTGCAGGTGACAGTGAGTTGCGGTAAGGGGAACACATCTGACAGGCCTACGAGCCTATAGACCAATGTGCCCTAAGCGTCTGTACACGGTCTGCCTTGAAACTGTCGTACCGGTAGCTGAAGAGAGCTGACGAGACAGGTCTGATGCTGTGCTCCGTCTGTTTCTTTTGGCAGTAACTGCCAAATACCGGTCCTCATTCGGTGTTGTAACTCGGGGGCGACCTGTGCTGTAACATCTACTCACATTACCATGATCTTGGAATCGTTGCCAAAGCCTGGAGATGACACTCTGGGCAATTCCAAGTTCCTCGGATACTTTGAGCTGGGTACGTCCACATTCCAGTCGTCCGATAACTCTATCACGTAAAAAATCATCCAAATGCTTCCTTTGTGCCATAACTATGCGGTTATTGCACTGAAAGGCTTTTAAAGCGCTTGTGAACAATTTTATTTCTTTGCCACCATTCCTTATAAACCCCTCTCTTACACTCTCGTCATTGTGACGTACTATCCGCGCCATCTGGTGGTTTCCTGTAATTTGCATATTCTTCTTCAAGATGTGTGTGATAATTCTACAGGTGAAATTTTTATTTTAGAGTTCAATTTCTGTGTGATTCTGAGTTATCCTTAATTTATGGACATGAGTGTAAGTATATTATTGGTGACAGCAGGAGTAAACACACTCTCGTCATCCGACACAGAGAGAAACATACTCTCGCACCAATTTACTACTTTATAATGGGCTCAATTCATGTGACGTCATAGTCACATGATAATGATAACCACGTGTTTTTAGCCGATCACAATCTCATGTGATGTTATAGTCACACCATAAAAGCAATCCTGTGTTTCCAACCAATCAGTTCATGCTCTTCGTGGTTGCCAACTTTAGATCTTTTGAAACTTTCTCTTAAAAATACAAATTTATCAACAATAAGATGCAGATAGGTAGACAAAATGCATTTGATTTTCAAGTACATACATAAAATAAGATTTTTTTAAAAAAATCTTTTGAAGAAATTTACTTTTTATAACACATTTGAACTATAAAATTTGAAATTTTGCCTAAGTTTCACAAATGGTACACAAGTATGATTTCTGTTTTGAGAACACGTGTTTGTCTTTATCACGTGACCGTCATGAATTGAACCCATTGGACTAGCTGTTATCCGCTCGCTTCGCTGGGTATTTCAAGCAATGTAAGATTATACATTCTTTTTTTTAGATTATTGTTACTAAGTCTCAGCTGGTTTTTGATTACCTTTAAAAATATTCTTATCATCCCCGCCTCTTGAATTAAAAAAGTACAGGGCTTGAGTTTCTAAAGCAGAAGCATATTTATCATTTATGTCCCTGTAGCACCCACCTCGGAGTTAATTTCCTCAAACCCCATTTTTTAGAGGATCTCTACTCAACCAAAGAAAATATACAGTAGTGAAGTTATTGAGTCTTAGCAATGGGCTAAATTAATGTGACGTCATTGTCACGTGATGAATATAATCTTCATGCGTTTGACTGTTGCCGTTTTTTTTTTACAGAAACTTTCTTTTAAAAAGTACACGATAATAACAAGAAAGCGATAATAACGCTCACAAAGGTAAACAGATTGCACTTGGTTTAAGTGAACTTGTATACTATAGGAATCTTACTTTATTTTGTAAAACTTTTTTGAAGAATCTTAATATTTTGGCATCTTTATCCAGTTATCAAATCTGAAATTGTACATACATGATAATTTTACATGTACAAGTACAAGTGTAAAGTCAGTTCTGAATTCAAAGGAAAACACGTGATTGCATTTATCATGTGACGTCATAGTCACATGATAATTCCATTTATCCAGTCAATCAGTTCACGTGCATCACTATGTGGTCAATTAATCACCAAAAAAGCGCTACGATCGCTTAGCGATTGCTGTTTGCAGTTATCAAACAAACAATAACAGCTAATCGTATTACACTTGTGGTTGGGTGCTAACGGTCGGTTTTTCTGACATTCTAGTTATATATTCTTTAAATTTTTTTAGTATTCTAAATATATTCTCTTAATATATTTTCTAGTCGTTTGCTTTTCGTATAGTTCTTTAATATATACATAGTTTGGTGCTTACGTATCATCGCAACCTATTGGCGACATTATATGAAACGAAGCACCTGGTTGCCAATTCAGCGCGTACGTCACATAGGAAATCGGTTGCCAACTTGGCGAGTTTTTAATAGAGTTGGTGATTGTTGCGATAATACGTAATTACCCAAAATTCTTTGGATGGTGGCTCGGGAAAACAAAATTTTGTAGGAACTGAATTTGGTTTCAACGTTCTTCTGTTGGTGAAAGGCTGATACATAAGGCATGCTTCTTCAAAATGAACGGGGCTTATTGATGAATAGTTATAGGTTTGAAGTTCGTTCGACCTAAGTTTTGTATCTACCTTTTTAATAAATAGGGATTCTTCAGTGGAGACCGAAAAACCCTTTCCGTTCTATAGTCAGATTTTTCTTTTGCATTATGACAATTTAATATGCTACAGTATTTCATTTTGTTATATGATAGTAGAGGCAAGTCCGAAAATGCCGCCAAAATACTCAGTCGAATCAAACACGAATGAAATACATGGGAATTTATTGAGCACAAAATCATGTGACTATGACGTCAGATGAGTCGAGTCCATTGTGAACCTTTGCTTCTTACAGAAATTTTCTTTAAAAAAGTACACTGTCAACAATAATAACGCACACAGGTAAACAAAACACACATGGTTTAAAAGTAAGGCATAATATAAGAATTTTTTTTTAAATTTTGAAAAACTTTTTGAAGAATTTTGTTTTGCAGATTGTAGGAATATGATTCGTTTCCTTTGATTCCAGTTAAAATTGAAGGAGATTCGTTCTCTCTCTCTCTCTCGGTACCTTCCGTTCCGTAAGCACATGACTTACCCTTAGAGACCAAAATGATCACTTCAGTCCGGAGGCATTTAGTGGCTTGATACCACCACCATACACTCCTCTACCAGTGAGTCGGTAGGTGAATGAACGGTATCGTTGTTATGGCGAACGTGTAAGGTGTTGCATCATTAGGTGTGACGGCTTGTCTGTTGCGTCATTTTAGGTGCGACGGCTAGTCTATTGCGTCATTTTGGGTGCGACGGCTTGTTGGTTGCGTCATTTGTGGTAGATAGATGGCGCCACGACTGCTGCACGAAGGTTTCGTTTTTTCGAAGTTCGGCCAGAGTCACCAATGAAGGAGATTCGTTCTCGGTACCTTCCGTTCCGTAAGCACATAACTTATCCCTAGACCAAAATGATCACTTCAATCCAGAGGCAGTTAGTGGCTTATATAGATACCACCACCACAGAATGATTTTCGCATGTACTTCTTTACGATATTTGCAAGAAATTTATGTGTAAAGTTATTACTTTCGGTTGATTTGTCGAATCGGCCACTTATCCCGCCAAGTGTTTTCTCGCCAAATCGATTAAAGCGCTAAATCTGGTAACCCCTTTTGATTTTGTATCAGTGAGGGAGAAGTCGGATCGTGTTGTAGTAGGGTTGCTACTCCAAAACACAGCACGCAAAAACGCGCCAAATTAGCGATTTTTCATAATTTGGCGGACCAGTGGCCGATTCGACTATTTCACCATTACTTCTTTAGCATACTGAAATCAGTGATCATCAGTTTGAACAGACAATTGATATTATTTTAAGGTATTGAAATTATTATTTCATAGTTTGGCATTTTCTACAAAGAAAATTTTTAAAAATTAAAGAAAAAGTCATAACAGACATTTAATGAAACAAATTCTGCCTTTTCAGCAGATAATCGTACATTTAATGAGACAAAAAGTGAGCATATCTCACACAAATTTTTTTTAAATACACCACAACAAAAAGAACAGAAAGATATAAATAGAATAAACTTCAAAAGAATTTGAAAATTATATTACCTAAGAACTGCATAACTAAGAAAAAGTAATTTCGAAGCACTTGTCAAAACTTTTCAGTTTTGTGGAAAGGGGGGGGAGTCTTGTTTTGACAGTGAAAAGAAAAATGTAATAAGAAAGCTAGAATAGGTCAAGGAGCACCGTAAAATGGCATTCTAAAGTGAATTAAGAATGGAATATTCGTATGAAAAGGGAAATACCATCTCTTTGATCAGCCAGAGGGCTTACACTGTCGGACAGTTTTTAAAGTACTTTCTGAAATATCAGATAAGTTCTGAAGCAGTATTATGTAAGTAAAATTATTACTTTAAAGTCAGTTCTTAACGTTTTTTTTTCTTTCTTTTTTCAAAAGAAATGCAAGAGCTTTGTGGACGATTTCATATAGTTTACCCATTTTGGTTGGAAGATTATAAGAATTTTTAGCCATTTACTACTTCCTTGTACAATAATAAGAGTGATAAGTAACGTGTTTTTCGAACATCGTCTGTGATTTCGACTCTTTCAAGATATTCTTGCGTTGAATAATAATAGCCAAAGTTTATTCCACGTACGCTTTTTATTCTTATAATTCAAATGATAAAAAAGATTTCCAGACAAATGATAAAAAAAAATTATTACGTATTAACATCAACTAGCATCGACTTTGCATCACAATTCTTTTTTCCTTGACTGAAAAATATACTTAGAATAATTACAAGAGATGCGAACATAAGCAACATAACTTTAACAACAGACGATTATATTATACAGGGTGCCCAAAACGACCGCATAAATTCTGCATAGCTAGATTCCTCGTTGGGAGTACTTAAAAACTGCCCAAAGAAACATTCCTGTACGATCCATAGTTTACGAGAAAAATACGAAAAAAAAAAGTATGACGTCACTTCTGGTGCAAGAAAAACACACTTTATTGGACGTATCAATCAACAACAGTATTTGCATATCTTTCCAGACGATAATGTTTAAAACGTTCGTCGCGCATGTCGAGTCATGCATGCGCGTGCCGTGGAATGACGTTAAGCCGCCGTTGAAATGGTATTTAAAAGGCTGCATCTTGCAACTACCGGGCGGCCGCGGTGGCCGAGTGGTCTAGGCATCGGATCATGGCTAGCATGTCATGAGTTCGATCCTCGTACCACTAAAGACCCGCCGTGTAGGGAAGCGATGCACGTTAAATCTGTCGAGAGCTCAAACGTCCTCCCGTTGGTGTGGTGTGGTAGTTAGGAGAGGGGGTGCCAGCTCAGGTGTCGTCCGCGTCACTTGACCATGGTTCAAAATAACGCGGACCGTCGCCAAAAGCCCTCGTGTTGGTAATCAGTGCGACGTTAATATTCTCTCACTCACTCTTGCAACTACCGGTAGTCTTTGTATGGTGGCCATGTATGTCGTTCGTGACTACTGCGACATGTACTTGCGGCATGCCTTGCGACTACTGCGACATGCTTTCTCAAGGAAGTGGTGTATCGAGACGTAGTGACAACACAAATGAACTTAGTTGCCCTTCTGCATGCTGCTTATACTTCGGTGGACCCCACGATGCTGCGACGTGTGATGACAGCCATTCCACGGCGTGCTCAGGCCTGCCTCGACATGCACGGTGGACATTTTGAACATCTGCCTTAATTCTGCATATACTGCTGTTGATATGTTCAATAAAGTGTTTTTTCTTGCACCGGAAAGTGACGTCATACTTTGTTTTTCGTATTTTTCTCTTAAACTATGGATCGTACAGGAACGCTTCTTTGGGCAGTTTCTATGTACTCCCAACGAGGAATTTAGTTGTGCAGAGTTTATGCGATCGTTTTGGGACACCCTGTATATCAGCAAATAAATCAGATAATCAGATAAATTAGGTAAGAGTTAATAGAATTATTGAATTAAAGCGGAAAATAATATTATGGAAGAGAATTTTCAACTGTATTTATAACTACAGTGAAATATGTTTAACGCGAAAATGCTTAAGACAAAACATCGGTAAACACAATATAATACACAGACCCCACGTTGCAACTGTCAGCGTTATTAACCACTATACTGGATGGGCGGCAGCAAAATAATAGATAACACAAATACAAAATCGCAAACCAGATTTATTTTGATGTAAAAGGTTTCAAAAAATCTAACAAATAGTCTGCCGGCTTAGCATGCTAATAATTTTTTTATCCCTTGTTTTGTTGAAAAAATACGCTCTTCGTTGCAGCCTATATTTTCTAAAATTTGTAACCCCCCTTTTTCAATTAAGTTGAGGCTTATCAAATTGCCAAATGTCATTCGATCTTCCGATTGAACAGGATCTAAAGACTCAAGTCCTCCGATGCATTGCTCTTGCTCATGCATTTCTATGAGCTCCTCCACTGTCAGCTCCTGATTGTGGGAATCCAGCAGTGCTTGAACGTCCCCACTATCCACTTCTAAATTTATTTGTGCCTGATAAGATCGACAACTTCTTCAATCACTTTACCAATTTCACCATTTTTTTTCTCAAAGAAAAAACGAATCGATATTTGAAAATCGCGTAATTCTGGGTTTGCGTAAGTCTGGGTGGTGTAAGTCGAGGAATAACTGTTTTTTAGGTTTCCGGTATGATTTTCAGGTCAGGGAGGTCTAAAGGCATGAGCCAACTGGGCCCAGGACCAGGGCCTCGGACACAATGGGGACTACATCTCGTTCTCCACTCAGCCTTAATAAGATAATGATTTGAATAATTTCAACGGTCAAATGTTTTTCCGGTTGTATTCTCCGAAAAACTTTGAATTTTAAGCGATATGTCATCTGGCTACATGTGATGACTGTCGTTCATGTATAGGCCTGGGTCTGCCTCCATACACCATCACTGCTACTTCATCAAAAGTTGACAGTCGGTCGAGATGGTTTGTGCGATTTAGTCATGCACATTTATTTGTTTCGGGTTATTGTTTGTACGAGTATTTGACAACGTAAGCTAAGTACTGTCTAATTTAAGGGTCATATGTGGGGCCTACATTTGTTTAAGGGCCCAGGGCCTGATTTTGCCTAGGGGCCAGGGCCTCAAGGAGTCTTAAGATACATGTCTCTGTTTCAGGTATCAAACATTTCATGCTTCCCTCCCTTTCTGATATTAAGTATTAATTTATAAAATCAGCATATCTGAATTAAGTTCATCACATGCAAATTACCCTTTTTCACCTTGATTTATTATCTATTTACATGTTCTGCAACCTTCAAATGTTATACAAAAAAGTAGTTTCAAAACTTTGAAAAAAATGATGTCGATAAATGTTTGAATTTTTTAATGTACTTTGTTGACATTCTATTTTCGTTGCCGCTATCATAATTGTTGATGAGGGAGTGATTCGTACATAAATATCACTTTGAAAAAATATTTAAAGTTATTCCGAAATCTAATTATACACTCTAAAACAAATAATTCTTCTCAAATATTGCACAAGTTACTTGACCTTGAGCAGTCAATCCGACTCGACAATCATTAGCACGCGTATCGACGGTGGGATTTCAAATAATACACACTATTTAAAATTATTCAAACCACCTTCAGCCCTCTTATACGCTAATTCGAGTTCTATTTTGAAAAATTTGAAGGTTAAGCTATCATGGCTGGTTTGTTTTTCTAGCCCCGTCTACAACAGCTGCTGCCTCACACTCGAATGAATAAAAACAACAATACCAAAAAGAAAAAAGTTGTCAAAATCATGTCATATCGTTTTCTTTCCTCTCAGCTAGCTCACTCGTTCTTTTCACACAAGAGGGGAGAGAAGGTGGAATCCTTGTTAGCGATTTGTTTTTTCGCTCACCGCGCTTCAAGGCCTGTGTTCAGCGGGAGTTGAGTTGAGTTGTTTTTGCATTGAAGGCCAGATATTCGTGTTTACTGCCAGCATTTCCGCATTAGCTTCAAGGGAGGGCCTAGGTTTCCCGGCAGCCCCCTCCCGAGTGAATCAAGGAAAAAGGACCCAGCACCTGATTCCAATTAGATGTGTTCTAAATGAATTATTTATCCAATCAAATCGCTCACAGAATGAGTTCTAACTGTAGGTGATTTGTTGGTCATGTGGAGTAGTTTTTTGTGGGTTTATTTTAATGAGAGGTAAAGGATTATCGAGGGCAGTGTTTTTTTAAACTAACGAAGCAAATAGGTTCGGAGGGAAGGGGGGGGGGTGAAGCTTTTTAAAATGAATTGATAGGAAAACATGTGTACAGAAATTAATGATAATTGCTTGTAATGTACTCTTTTAATTTTGGCTCTTGTTAAAACGTTGTAAATATTTTGATTTATGTGTTTATGCTATCTGAAGTATCCTTTGCTCTGCTTATGTTAAATGATTTTTAGTAAATTTCCCCTGTAAAAAAAATGTATCAAATTTGTTTATTAAAGTTACTGAATGTTTATTAAAATCACACGCGCACTTCGAAGCAAAAATAGAATGAGAAAATAATATTTAAAAAATAAGAAAAAATTAATGGAAAATGCACTGCAATAACAAAATTGTTTGGCCTCAAAATATTCAAAAAAAATAAATCAAATCAAAAAGAAATAACTCGAAAGGCTCGAGGGAAAAAAATGGCCAACTCATAATTGTCTCAAAATCTGGGGGGGGGGGGGGGGAATTGACCTTATTTTCAAATTTCTCGAGTTTTTAAGCATATTTCTGAGACATTTCTTAAACTGATAATCAATCGATCAAAAAAAAAAAGTAATGCTTAGTTGTTTTTTTTTTTAGTTGTGAGTTTTACTTATACCATTCCTACATTAAACGTTTTTGCCAATTTTTTTTGAAAATGAAAAAGCATTAAGAATTAAAGTAAAATCACAGATTTACTTCTCAAATACCAAAAATTTGATCTTGCACTAATGATATTCTAAAGCCCAATTACAGCCAAAGACAACTGATTCCTAAAACATTTTAAGCAGGGACGGGACGTCTTAAGACATCTTGAGGCCCTGGGCCCCTCACACAAATGTAGGTCCTACCTATGACTGTTAAATGTATACAGTACATAGCATCCGTTGACAAATACTCCTACAAACAATTGTCCGAAACAAATAAATGTGCATGACTTACAATTTCACAAACCGCACGACCGATTGCCGCCTTTTGAGTAATGATGAGTAAGAATTGAGTAATGATGATATATGGGGGTAGGCCTATGCCTATGCATGAACGACGATCCTCACGTGTAGCCAGAATTTTGTCCAAAATTCCCAGTTTTTCAGAAAATACAACCGGAAAAAAACGAATGTTGAAATCATTCGAATCATGATCTTATTAAGGCTGAGTCGACAGCGAGACGAGGCCCCATTGTGACCAAGGCCCTGGGCCCGGGCCCAGTTGGCCCATGCCTTAAGACGTCCCTGTTTATAAGTAAATATTTATGTTATATTTCCTAAATCCTTCAATCCTTGGGTCATTTAGACTATGATATGTCTATTATATTTTTATATAATTCCAATAATTCAGTCCATCCTCTTAGACATTTCGGTATATTGGACGACACACACGTAGAAGACGTGTATACGACAAAGAACATTACATAACTGATTCTACAAGCTAAAAAAACTCAGGTGTCTTGCAGCGCCATCTATTCATTTTACATTTAATTTATAACAATATACAGTATAAATTTCCGATTTATATAATCTCTGAGCGCTATTTTTTAAACACAAAATCTTTCAGCCAGTAAGTAATTAAAAAACTATGAGTTAATTACAAAATTGCTATAATTAGCTTAAATTTTTTAGATATTATTGTTTTTAATTCTTTGGTTCCATTTTCTGAGTACTTTTCGAGTTCTTACAATGGCGGATTTTTAAGGCAAACGTATCTAAAAATTAAATAATAATAACTCTTTATCAAATCTATATAAATAAATAAAATTGAAGTGTCTGTTTGTAATTTCAAATTAGCAGCTTTTTACTAAAGGCATTTAAAGGTATATACGGTACTTATATCAAAAAATCAATTTTTAAAATTTTTGTCTGTCTGTCTGTTTGTTCCGGCTAATCTCGGGAACTTCTGGTCCGATTTTAAAAATTCTTTCACCAATGGAAAGCTACATTATCAGCGAGTAACATAAGATATATTTTATCTCAATATTCCTACAGGAACAGGAACTATGCGGGTAAAACGTTGACGTTGCTTACTCCCCGCCAAGTTGGCGCAAAATTATGCATTTGTTAACAATGGGATTTTAATAAAAAATTTCTCACATTTATAACAAATAACTGCAACATAGTGTAATTTAAGATCTATACAAAAAGCAATTTTTTAAATGGTTTTTTATTAAACGTCTAACGTTTATTACGTTACGTTTGTTAAATGTCAAACTCAAACTTTGAGAAATATCGCCAAGTTGGCTAAGAAGTTCTCTATTCCGACAATCCCAGATATTTTAATGCAAATTTTCTCCCACTTTTTAAAGAGGGAAACGAAATAAAGTTTTAGCGAATTGCGTGCGCGTGATATTGAAAATTCTATGGTAACATTAATTGACAGTTTCATAAAAAGTTTTGATTACTTTAGTGTAGTTTTGAAAGTATTTATCACTTTGAATTTTTTTAACCTAATTATACAATATTCATATTTTGCACAAAATTTTTCACTTATACTGAACCAGATATTTTACATGGAGGTACTACTTTGAAGATATACTATGGAGGCATCCATACAATGTTACTGGCCAAAATAGGGGGAAATTAGGGAGCTTTACGCAATACTTATTTCATCTTCGGTCTTTCTAATCCTCAAACCTTTCGGAATAAGTACAAAGACTACATGGCGGAAGATATTTTGCGATGAAAAACAACCAAATATGCCTTTCAATGAACACATCTACAATGAAACGCAATAAAGGTTTTCAGAATGGTTAGGAAGAAGCTACATGATTTTGGAATGATTAGCCCTAGACGTGTTGACGGAAATGGCTTCGATAATGAAATTATTTGAGAATTAAAGTACGATTTTATAGCATTGTAACATCAAGTAACAGAATTTATCCTAAATGTACCAGTTATGCAAAATCTCGATGCTCCTCGACTATGTAAAGGAACATAGCCACAAAACTGATGCAGAATATACTTGGCGCCAATATTTGAACATATGTCATGAAAAGGGATAGTGTTATCATACCTCGAATTCCAAGTATCCCCACTGACCGTTTCAAGTCAAACAAGTTCAATTTTCAGTTTTACTGTTGCTATTAACAAAGCTAACATTTCAGGTAGCAGGGGTGCATTTAAAAAAGCAATGTTTTTCCCATGGCCAACAATATGTAGCCTGATCGGTGTATTCAATGCCCAAATCTTCACATATTTGCAACTGACGGAAGAACATGTAATTTGGTATACAGTAGCATCTTAGAATAATATTCTGTTTTGAGTTCTTTTAAAGAAAAATTATATATTAAACGTAGATACTTTCGATTTTTAAAAATATTAATAGTTTAAGTTATTGAATATTTGTTGTTAATTATAATAGTAAATTACGTTTTCAGTTTTTTTAAACTAAGCTCAATTTTAGAATTTTTAAATTTTATTGGTTCCAGTCAAGCAATAAAAAAATTACCATATTATATTATTTACTTTCTAATGATAATGATTACGACTTTGACGGTTATTTAAAGACATCAACGCGAGCGGAGCCGCGGGTAAAAGCTAGTAATAAATAAAATAAAAATTCTTAAATTTGAATATATGAAATTTTTTTTTTTTTGATAATTTCGATCAATTGGAAGCAATAAATGAACTCGAATAATTCTAAAAATGTAGTTCAATTCTTTTTTCGGATATCTAAATTTTTGAAGCTTTATTCACTACAAATTTATTGTATATCAAAGAAATGAAATATTTGTGCATTGTTGTAAACATTTTGACATCTTTTTTATGCAAGAGAGAAGGAAGGGCGATTCATAATGTAAAAATCAGTATTTTCTGCCAGAATTTGGCGCACTCTTTGACGATTTCTGTGGTTTTAATACATAGCGTATATCATGCCTAGAAGATCTTTTAGACCAAATTAATTAAATTTATCAAAGTATTTTAAATGAATTTATGCATAACAAGGATTTTCTATAATTCTAGGAACTTTTCTCAATCAATTATACTGAAAGATTAAACTTTACTCTACACTTCAAGAAAAAAAGTTTTTAGTAAGAAATATTTAATGGTTTAAATAATGATTATACATGCATTTTTAAAGGTTCTATTGAATAAAAAGAAACGAAATTTTTTCTTATATTTTCTGCAACGTCTTTAAATGGTGTTGAATTTAAGTAAAACGTTGAAGAACTCAGTTACTTCCTCAAAGTAATAAATTAAATGTAAGAAAACTCTCAGTAGCCCACAATCTACTTTGTTGAAAATAAATAAGAGGAAAAAAAATAATAGTTCAAAATACTAAATCTTAAAAACTTTCACTTCAAATTCGACAATGAAATAACAAACATACGAACAATAACTTACGACTTCTAATTTTAAACAATTAACCTCTAAGAACACGGCTAATTAGAATTCTAAGAATATCGCACTCATTTTCCATCATCAGATCATAGGTTAATTTGGAACATTCTTTTTTCCAAACCGATTTTCTCCGTAACTCACCCACTGCGGTTAATGACATCTGAAATAAAGGAAGAACCACTAATGCTAATTCTAAATGAATTCTAGCGAAATCAATGGCGGACTCGAAATTAGGGTTAGCAGCAAGCCAGTCATTCAGCACAAGTCAAGCTTCAAGTTCCGTCAGGGACAAAGGCACTTTTGAAAGGGAAAGGAAATTAGATGTAATTGTCACAGTAAAAATTAGCTTTATCTTGTGCCAGTCGGAGTTCTTGTGTTGATTCTTTTGTTCGAACAAAAAGATTCGATAGGTTTGTTCGATGCGTTGTTTGGAAGTTCCATTGTTTGTGGATAAACCGTCATTAAAAAGTCATGTTTGAAAACTCGTTGGAATGAATGATAAATGTAAGCAGATGGTGGAATTGTTATGGGTTTTTAAACCTCGAAAGAAATTGATGAGTACCCCGTTGAGGGCAACGTATGCTGGACTTGATGACACCGGGATTGTAGTATCTTGATGGTCTGAGATTGACAAAGTGATGTGTTATACAATGTCTCCGATGAATTAATTAACAAGAAAAAAAAACGTTTTAATAAGTTCCAAGGAAATATAACGGATGTAGAATGTTCTTTTTTTCAAATGTTAAAGATTAATAATGTAAAGTTTTGTAAATGTTATATATTTTATATAATTTTCAAAAAGAAAATTACGTTAATAACAACTAAAAGAAAAAGTTCATTGTATGTAAATAAAAAAAAGAAGGAACTATTTGTTAAAAGGAATATTATTTCATGGCGAATTGTAAATTCATATGATCTCGGTGGTTTTTTCAAATCAAGGGATTAAAATAACTAATCCCGGGATTTAATTTTTGTCTGAATTATATTTGAAAATTTTTTTCAAAATATTGTGAATCTGGTATAACATTTAATGTATCTTATTTACTTTTTTTCGTTCTGTATACGTTTAATGCCAGTTTTCTTACGTGTTGAACCTTGAAGGGTTCGAGGCGGGTGTGTATGTTAAACTGTGAAATTTGATATGTTTCCCTTATTTTCTTCTGTAATTTTCTCTCCATCGCGAGTGGGGTCAGAAAACGGACATTTCTCCAACTCTCAGGATGTCCGGTGTCAGCTAACTTGGACAGAGGCATTTAGAATTTTTGTAAGATATCTAGTAGGGTTTTCAGCCCCAGGATCCCGGAATTCCGAAACCCCGGGATCCTGGAATTCCAAAACCGCGGGATCCGGTGTTTTTTCCAATCTCGAGAAATCCTTGATTAAAATAACTAATTCTGAAATTTAATTTTTGTCTGAAAAATATTTAAAACATTTTTTCTCATAATAATTTTCTAAGAATTTAATTTTTCAAAAATTTATATTCTGTTTATGAAATATGTTCGTAGAATTTCTTTTGCGCAATTATAAGTGCTATATGTAAAAAAAAATATATATGCACAGTATGGGAGGACGTCGCAAAGATCTAAGTGGCTTACTGCAATGCTTACACAATAATGTAAGCATCATCACAAGAATAGATTTTGTCAAAATTCCTTCTTCAATTAAATGCCGTTAATTAATAGCGGACCTGCTTGGAAGACTTAAGACACTTCAAATCCCATTGCATTACTAACAGCTCATGCAACTGGATCTTCAATTTCAAATGAGGTAACACTTGAAATTGATTCCCATTCTGATCCAATAACTGGATCAATTTATATACAGAAACATTAAGTGTAGCAGAAGAACTAAACAAAGTTATCAAAGTGGTATATGCACCAATGCAGTCTATTAGATTTGAGACACTATCATCAAAAATTCAAAATGAAATGTCACTTTTTTTTAAACTGGAGGGAGACGTGGTGACTACCTGAAAAGAACATACTCTCTTATTTAATGACGATAGTACCTACTAGTAAAGAATTCGAACGTGCATTTTCTTAATTTGTAACAAAAATATGAAGCCGTTCCAATGATGAAACGCTGGCGAAGCTGTGTTTTTTTAAGCTTATTTATAAAAACACTAGAAATGAAGAAATGCTTTTTTTAAAAAAAAAATTCTTTATGTACTATTTTTATTTGTTTTTTATGATTATTTAATTTTTTATTTGTTTCTTTAAAATAATATTAAATCAATTTTTAATTATATTTTTAGTTTTATTTGGTAATTTCAACTATGCTAATATGTAAGTATTTTTAATAAATAGTCCAATCCTAATCCCGGGATTTGGATAATGTAATCCCAAAATCCCGGGATTGAAAAAATGACTCGGGATTGTAAGCCCTATGTCACATCTTGTATATGCGTGAAATCTAAAATACAATTAAAATTACAATAAAATAATTTTAGTTTTCAACTTAGCCATCCAGATAAGCAACCATGTGAATGAAAATTTGAAAACTTGGGAAACAGATTTTAGTAAATAATTTTCTATATCTTAAAAGCTATCTTAAGATATTCTGTGTCAAAAGCCTCAAGCATGTGTTATAAAAATGTCTTATTATTAATTAGAAATTTTTAAAAGCTATGAAGCCAAAGCTATTGACATGGGACAGGCATTATTCCCGAGTTGAATTTTGGTTTCGATACATAATATAGTCAAAAATCCATCCAAAGAATGGTACTTTGTCCTCTCCAACTCAATTTGAATACGAACTGAAGATCAGCATATGCTATCAGGACAATATCTTTCAAAGACGAAATACCTACTCATTCTTTGTCCATAAATCCCACTTTCATATTTGTTTGTATTTATGCAACTAGGTCACTTAAGAAAGGCTAAATTGTTCTTCCCTGTCTGTTGCACAAACAGCGGAACTTTCATAAACTTCTATGTGCTTAACACAGTTTTATCATTTGTTATTAGATTTGTGGCCTTTTCTGACACAATTCTATTTGATCTTACTTTTTTTAACACGCTTTTATTAGCTTCACCTGTACGTAACGGAGTCTTCGAACTCGATTTTTACCCACTTTAAAAGGTCGGATTAATTCGAGATTTTGCACACTTCTCAAGGACCAATGACAATACAATAATTTAATAATTTTGTTCCATTGTCCTGATCAGGATCATCAGGACTAATGATTTCCTACTTCCAGATTTGGCGACTAAAAGATTAAGTTACAACCTTAAAATGTAAACGTTCACGGTTGATACAAATACAACAAAAACAAAAAACGATCTACAATAAAGCGTGTTTATTTAGTTTTTTAAACTATCATTTCCTGGTACGTCTTCCTGGTATGTAATTATCGTGTAAAGCACAGCAGAAGCGATTTTTCAATTCCTACTATTATTAGCTCACTCTCTCTCCTTATATATATATATATATATATATATATATATATATATATATATATATCTTGTTCAAATTTTTAATCGTTAATAAAATACTTTCTAACCCATCAAGTTTAAATACATTTTTTTAAACTTGTAGTGGTTGACACTTGATGTTAATACAGTTTTTTTCAAGAATAAATAATTAATTACTTGTTAATTATTTAAATTAATTACCGGTTTCCGACGCCAACTTCGATTCTTCTCCATTGTTTTAACAATGTAACTGTTAAAACAATGACAAAAGTTAGCGTCGAAAACTGGTTTTCCAGCCAAACCGGATGTGCATTGTTACAACAATGTAGACAAATCATGCTCCTTTTTCAATTCCTACTATTAGTTCCCTCTCTCCTTATATATATATATTTATCTTGTTCAAATTTCCAATCGTTAATAAAATACTTTTTCATTCATTCAAAGTAGGAATTGACTTACAATTTTTTTTTTATATTACTTGTTATGTTTTATTTTTAGAGTGAAAATGTTTCGTAATTTCGTAAGAGTTTTATTAGCGCGTTTTTCACGTAGTATAAAAAAAGCGCTATTAGGACGCAAATTTCGTCTTCGTCTTCTTTCCATATTTTGTCGTACCTTTTTCTCAGCCAATTAGCAACCGATTGACCTCGGATTTTCGGCATTTGATCGCATTTGTGCCCTAAATGAGCCGAATCATATTTAAATTTAAAAATTTTTAAATTAAAAATTTTTTTTTTGAAGTATAGTACTACTTTCTGTTAGTAAAAAGCTCCTTAGTTGCATTATTGTAAAATACAACATGTGAAAAACGAGCTAAAATTACTTCGCCATGCCAATGATTGATATCTTGTTTTTTAAAATTTATTATAACAAACAACACGTTTTTCGAGGCTTTCTTTAATTTATACCTTCTTTGATTAAAAATATACCCTATAATCATCTATAACACGTTTAGCACGAAAAATAAAATGAAAATTTACAGGTGCCGTTATACACCGGATATAAAAATGGTAGCTTTAAAAATAAATAAAAAATGAGCATAAAAAGAAATTAGATTTCTAATGTATCTAAATACTGATAATAAAGATAAATGACATACCTTTTATGAGCTTTCATGATTGAATAACAGGAAACGTTTTTGTCATATTCGTCTTTTCCGTTACATCTTCAGGCATATCACCGAATTCTGTTTCATCTTCTCACCACCACTGTTACTATGAACCATAAATAATCACACACACACACATTTTTCATTTTTTCTTATATATATATATATATATACAATATACTATATCTTTATATACTATACAGCAGTGGTTTCGTAAACTGTGGTCCATGGTCCCCCAGGGGTCTGCGAACAGTGGCGTAACGTCGCAAAGCCTGATTAACGCCAAGTAGGTACTAGGGTTTCTGATTTCCCGGGTTTTTCCATTCCCGGGAATGTCCGGAAAATCCCGGGTATGTAGTTGTAGTTGTCGGAAATACGTCAAAATTTAAAAAAATTTAAAAACACGTTATTTTTAAATAAAATTAATAATAATTATATAAAATAGATATACATATAAATTCTAAAATGAATAATTATTTATATAATGAGCTATAAATACAAAAAATATATAATAAATTGCAGAAAGCATAAGCAATTTATACTTTTATCACTCAGCCTAGTTCTATGCTTTGTGACGAACAATCTGGCAGCAGAAAATGCTCTCTCGGCTTAAAATGACGTTGGAGGAATTGTTTTTAAAGCCTCACATAGTTTTATAATGTTTGGGGATGGATTTTCAGTCGAGTCGAACAACTGCATCTCTTGTTTCATGATTTTGTTGAAACTAGTACTTTTTTTGGTTAAAACTTTATATAAAACTTTTCTTTTAGAGTAAATTGCTTTCACTCTAATTTTTCGTCCAACGTCAGAAGTTTTTCTTTCAAAATCTCCATGCTCTCTTCTTATGAGTGGGAAGAGTTGGATATAGATTTCTCTTCTTCGCAGAAAAGCATTGTCCCTATCATTTGGGCTTGTCTAACCAAACAATTTTTACTAGGCAATCGCGAAATATCGACGTTAATCCTATTAAATTAACGTTGCATCTGTCATTAATTATTTGGATTAGAGAATACTTCATATTTTTCGCAAATTCTGAATTTTGTTCGCTCAATTCTCCAATAACGAAAGAAAATACAACTTCTGCAGTTAGCAAAGTTACATTTCGACTGCATTATTTTTCCAAGCCAATTTTTACTGGCTTTTAAGCCTGCTACAATTGTTGTCATAGTTTCTGTCTCTACATTGGCCATCATTTGTTCTTCTTTAATGTCAATTAATGCTTTTAAAATTGCTGGGTTTATTTCTAAAAACCTTTCAAGCATTGTGAACAAACTATCCCAGTGTGTTTGGGTATCCAAACAAACCATCGTTTCACAGCTAAACTCTTCTTTAACTTATTTTTGTAAAATATCATTCTTGAGAGGTGTTTTCTGAATAATTTTACAACACTTCTAATCTTTTTTTATAGTTTCATTTATGTTAGTTATAGAATCTTTTTCTGCATAAGTGATATGAAACAAAGCATCTGCTCCTACACCGCTTTCAAATTCTAAATCTAATGCTAAATATGATCTTTGCGAATCACGAGAAATCCCGGAAACGAAGTATAATTCCAGAGAATAGAAAAAGTACAGAAATATTATGATTTTCCGGGAAAGAAACCCTAGTAGGTACTTTTTTTAAGAGCCGGCTTGGGGCCCAAATCTGACTTTGCAGGGGGCGCTAAAATTCTTCGTTGCACCACTGTTCACGAAGGTATTTTATCTAATGTTAAGATTTCCATGTATTACAGACTCTGAAAGACCTCGTGTCAAAATTAAAAGATGTGCCCTCCTAGACTAAATCACTAAATTGTCCCCAATAAAAATATTTAATAAAACATATATTTCGATCAGGAATATTAATTCAGTTTTTGTATTGTTTGCAACTACATAGCCATTACTAAACCTTATTATATTTTATCCGTATCCGTTTTCATCTGTATCTGTATAGTAATGGTCCCCCAACCTCCGGGCCATGGACAGGTCGAAGAATCTATTGGTACTGGGGCGCCCAAGGAACATCAAATTATGTCTACTTTATTTACTGTGGTGTATTTCTCTCGGATTTGTGCGACTTTCCATGGAAATTACTTTATATTCCATTTTAAATTACACTTAATCATTTTTCGGGTGTAACTGTATTTTATTCTGAAGCAAGGACGTAGCTACCAACGTATCAATGATACAGGGGCCCCAATATGTGTAACATTCTGTCACTTTTAATAAGTGTTTTTTTTTATTTCTTTTAAAAAAAATGGGCCCACAAGGAATTTTGATACAGGGTCCACTCAGGACTAGCTACCTCAATGTTCTGAAGGCAAATTTAAATACAATTAAATTATTAAATCAAAACAATGGAAAATATAAGCAATCAACGTCCCACCTCAGCGAGCCGTGGTAAAATTATCAAACGTTGACCGGTTCACGGCCATGGACGTCTTAAGGCCGTCTTAAGGACCTCACCCTCGATGGGGGCCTCGTTTCATTCTTTACTCAATCATAATAAGATAATGATCCGAATAATTTTAATGGTCAAATATTATCCCTTTACATATTTTCTGAAAAAGAGGGCATTTTAAACTGCATGTCAACTGGCAAAAGTGGCCAAAATGTGTTATGTGTGATGTTATTATGTGAAGACCATTGTCCATATCTAGGCCTAGGCCTAATACCGTAAGCAATCATTTAACTCATTTAGTTGAAATGCAGTCATCGGTCGAGTCGGTTTGTGAGATTGTGAGTCCTGCACATTTATATGTTTCAAACTACCGCTTGTACGAGTATTTGACAATTCATGCTATATACTGTCACTTTTAAAGATTATAGGTAGGGACTACTTTTGCATAGGGGCCCAGGGCCTCAAGAAGTCTTAAGACGTCCCTGCCACGGCGATAAAAAGCTGGAGAACATTGCTTTTTGTATATCTTTACTATATCTATATATACTAGATATACTATATACAAGGGGTGATCAAATGAAAAGGTACGAAACGACACGGTGGGTACAAATATAGACTTTATTCAAAATATACACCATAGGCCTGAGCACAACGATCCACTGATGAACAAGCCGCAGGATTCCTTGTTCCCAGAATTCCTGTGGCTGTGACGAGACCCAGTCCTTCACAGTGTCCTTGAGTACGTCGTCCGAGTTGAAGCGCTTTCCTTTCAGGTGTTTCTTCAGTGGACCAACACATGGAAATCGCAGGGGACATGTCCGGACTGTAGGACGGATGGTCCAACGTCTCCCATTGGAACTTGTCCAGTTCCATTTGTGTGACTCTGGAGACGTGTGGACGCGCGTTATCATGGAGCAGAACCACACCCTCGTGAGCAGCCCGGTCTTTTATTCTTGATGGACCTGCGTAGGCGTCGGAGTGTCTCACAGTATACATCGGAGTTAATGCTTTTTCTGTGCTCGAGTCATTCTGTACTCGCATCATTTGGACGCCGCTTTTTATGAAAGCCTTTGCTCTCTCCTGCGCTCTAATGGAACTCTAAAATAAAAATTTCACCTGTAGAATTATCACACACATCTTGAAGAAGAATATGCAAATTACAGGAAACCACCAGATGGCGCGGATAGTACGTCACAATGACGAGAGTGTAAGAGAGGGGTATATAAGGAATGGTGGCAAAGAAGTAAAATTGTTCACAAGCGCTTTAAAAGCCTTTCAGTGAAATAACCGCATAGTTATGGCACAAAGGAAGCATTTGGATGATTTTTTACGTGGTAGAATTATCGAACGACTGGAATGTAGACGTACCCAGCTGGAAGTATCTGAGGAACTTAGAATCACCCAGAGTGTCATCTCCAGGCTTTGGCAACAATTCCAAGATGATGGTAATGTGAGTAGATGCTACAGCACAAGTCGCCCCCGGGTTACAACGCCGAATGAGGACCGGTATTTGGCAGTTACTGCCAAAAGAAACAGATGGAGCACAGCATCAGACCTATCTCGTCAGCTCTCTTCAGCTACCGGTACGACAGTTTCAAGGCAGACCGTGTACAGACGCTTAGGGCACATTGGTCTATAGGCTCGTAGGCCTGTCAGATGTGTTCCCCTTACCGCAACTCAGTCTCCTGCGATTAACCTGGAGTAGAGAGCATGCATTGTGGACACCGCAACAGTGGTCTTGTGTGATGTTTTCCGACGAGTCCAGGTTTAGTTTGCAGTCTGATTCTCGCCGGACATTCATATGGAGAGCGCCAGGTACCCGTTACCACCAAGAGAACACCATTAAACGACACCGTTACGGTGGTGCAGGATGGCTCATTTGGGGAGGAATTATTCTTGGTTCCAGAACTGACCTGCATGTTCAGAGTGTAACGATGACAGGCCACATCTATCGGGATGTCATTCTGGAACAACATCTACGTTTGTTTCGGGGCTCCATGGGTGCTGAATTTCTGTTTATGGATGACAACGCCCGTCCTCACCGTGCAAACATTGTAGACGAATGCCTTCAATCGGAGAATATCACCCGTATGGATTGGCCAGCATACTCACCGGATTTGAATCCAATAGAGCATGTGTGGGATATGCTTGGCCGACGAATTGCAGCCCGTCAACCCCCTCCCACCTGTCTACCGGAACTTCGGAGGGCATTGCTTGATGAGTGGTGTAATATTCCCCAAGATCAGATTGATAATTTGATACTCAGCATGCGTAGGCGTTGTAAGGCCTGTATTGCATCGTCCGGGAGACATACTCCGTATTAACCATCTTACTAACCATGTTATACTGTTCTTTGTAAATAAGTTCTTTTTTAAAATTTTCTCCAGGGAGTAAAAAATCGCAAATTTTATTAATTATGTCAAGTATATAGCATCTTTTTTGCTCTTTACCTTTTGTAAAAAAATAGACTTTACAAATAAGTCAAATTTGTTTTGCTTCTGTCTCTTTGCCTGAACTTCGTTATCCTTAATTTATGGACATGAGTGTATTTTAATAGTATTTTAAAAGTGGCTGGAAAGACAGAGTTTTCTTCCAATCTTACTAAATAGGAAAAAAATTAAAATATTTTGGATGTTTTAATGAACACATGAATTAAATGTGACGGATTTATATATAGTTGTTACAAAATATTATTTTATTCAGTTTTTTGCCAATTGGTCTTTTTTATTTTTTTAATTCCTCGTTTTACATATAAATATTAAGATGATTCATGATTAAATAACTTAAAAACTGCTTATTTTTTTAAAAAATGAATTTACATTAAAATATTAAAAGCTTTAAAACAACTTTTAAAATCATAACCTTATTTTATTCAGTCGAGGCATCAAAGGAAATTATTCTTAAAGTAGGTCTCTCTATATATAAATATACTCTACTTTTACTAAATTAACTTCTATTTGGTTTAAAAAATACTTGCATTTTTACTTCATATCGCGGTCAAACAAATATTTACAGTTATTTTAATCTATGTAATGAAGAAAGCGTTTATTTCGAATAAACATTAAATTTTCCCAAGATTAAAATTATCGTCTGAAAATAAATCGATATTTTTTCGTTCTATTTAGTTTATTTAAATACTTTTCTCAATGTCTCTTTTGCTTCATTCGAAAGTTGTGCCTCGCAGTGTTGAGTTCACATAATTCTAACTTTAATAAGTTAAGGCCACGGCATATTCAAATTGAATCTATCTTTATTATGAAGTACAAAAATTACTGAAAATTTTAAAACATTAAAATTTTACCTCTTTTTTTATTTTTACTACGTGTAAATAAATGTTTTTTCATCAACATTTAAAAATATTTATCTGAAAGATATATGTAAATGGTTAGTAGCTTTTTTTTTCTCGAGCGAAAATAGTAAAATAAATCATCAGAAAAATTCCAAGCTCTTTGCAAGATATTTAACGTTTTATTTAAAACTATTTAAGTATAGATAGTTGTAAACAAATATCTAGTATTTTTGAATAGAGTATTAAATAAAAAATAAGGTAGCTGAAAAATATTTTGTTTTATTTTTATATAAATAGTTGATGATATTATAAATAAAGGTTAAAATTTAAATAATTTTTTCATATAAAATTAGAAAAATGGCAGAGTTGTAGCATTTGATCATGTATTTATTTTTTATATCTGCAGTAGAAGGTTAGTTTATAAAAATATAACAGAGAAACTTTGAATTAATTGTCCTATTTTTTAATGATACATTATGATTATACAAATAAAAAAATTATTCTCTTATTGGTCATGGGTTTTTTTGGTTTGAGAGCATTTTTACACATAAAAAAGTTAGAATTTTTTTTAAAAAATGTATATTTTTTGTAATTATTAAAAAAAAAAACAATTTTGTCGAATATTGCTGATGTCTGAGTTAAAAATATAAAATACTGATTTCGCAAATTTTAAACAAGGAAAAGATTTAATTGATACAATAAATGTTAACTTTTAATTTAAAAGAAAACTTTCCTTTTTTTAAAAAAAAAATTGAAAAATAATTTGAATTTACAACGAAATTTTAGAAATGTTTTGGATTTTAAAATAATTTTTTACAAACCTAAGCAATTTTAGTGTTTGAAATGCAATAATGGAAAAATAAAGATTATCAAACAGCCGTAAGAACAAATAACAAACTTAAATAAATGTAAATAAAAATACAGAAACATAATGAAAAAAATTATTCTTAAATAAGTATGATGTAGACAAATAATATTGATTATAAATAAAAAGTTTCAACATAAATGCTATTTATAAATAAGATGTATTTAACTTTAAAAAGGTATGTGTAAAATTTGATGCGATTTCGAAGAAGCACATTAAACTTTCAAATAATTCAAAACCGAAATGCTTGCTAAGAATATTTTTTTCAAAATAGATAACACAATTATTATTTCCCAAAAATCTTTTTAAACAATTTTATATTAAAGAATAATATCAATATTTACATACCATATAACTTTTAATTAATTTTTTTATCTTACTTCATAAAAATAAAAACATTCTAAAACCATTCAAACTCGCAAAACTCGTGCCAGTTTTTATCGCTCAAAAGAATTAAACCAATTTATTATTCTTTTTTTTACAAATATTTAAGAATTCCAGCTTTAATAATATAAATAATGTCCGTATAAAAGTAATGAACTTTATAAAATTCTAGTTTTTTGTGCTTTTTTTTCCAACTTGAAGACCTTATTTAATTCGTCTTTACTTGAGTTGTTTCAACAAACTTAGCTTTGAGTCAAAAAATAGGCCTTGATAGTTTGCAATTGGATATAGGTCATCAGCGCGAATTTCTCTATAAAATAAATACTAACAAAGCGTTGTTTATTTTATACATCTGGCATAATTTCTTTTAAATTGTTTGAATTATTTTGGTTTCCAATGCTCTTGTTTGTTGATTGCGGTCCAATCCAAGGCAGATGGATTGAAATGGTGAGAAATTTAAAACAATAAAATAGGCTAAAATCATCGATTTTCGTGTATTGAGGCTTATGTGTGTGTATATATAAGGTTTTCAGAACAAATAATTATATGCTTGTGGATAGAAACTACACAAGTTCCTTCAACCTCACATTTTTTTCTTCATTAGTTCATTTTTCACAATGATCTAATATCTGAGAATAAAAAACTGTAAGATAGATTGATAATAAAGAAACTGGAAATATATCGGTCACCAATTTAAGTGCGAAAGTGGATTTTTTTTAAAAAAAAGAATGTTTTATTTATGAAAATATGAACTTTGGACTAAGAATTCTGCAATATCAATGCAATCATGTTATTTTTTAACACTTAAAATATTCGTAATTGAATAACTAAACTGAATTCTAGATATGTTAGAAACTAGTTTATAAAAAATAGGTTTTATATTTCAATAGAGTCAGTTAAAAAACTGAAAATGATATAAAACTAGTTTATATTAGCAAAAATCTGCTTTTTATGAAAACTGCTTAAGGTATTTGGCTTCGTTCGGAAAATTTTGCAAAAGCGTGTAAATGCATATTTTTTTTTTGATATTTAGTGTCACTTGAATTAATATATATATATATATATATATATATATATATACATATATATATTAATTCAATATTATATTAATGATTATTCAATAATATTACTACAAGAAAAATTATTTAAATACATCAATAATATAACCGTACTTTGCTTTGTATATAGATAAGACTTCTCTGTACAGAGTTACTATCCACTGAAATAAAAATCGTGTATTTTGTTAAAAAAAAATTCTCTACTCTGCTGTACTAAAATATGAATAAATACACTTCTAAACTATATATTTCAAAAATCCTTGTTTATACTCTGTACAGGAGTCAGCTACATATAGGCAATATTATTATTACAGAAATATTTTTTCATAAATGTTTTGAAAATATGTCATTTTTTCTTCATTTTATGCTAAAAAAAATTTCATTGAAATAATTTTTTCTTGAAACAATTATATACGCACATTTAAATTCAAATGACATTAAATATTAAAAAAATAGCGTAGGTAGATACCAGTAAAGCTTTATAATAAGCATGCCACATTCTAACTTTTTAAAGAATTATTTAGAAATATTCACATTTAATTTATCGAATCGTCTCAGCAATATCTTACATTGAAATCTCTTGGAAATGCAATTTCATCCGTATTGATTTAAAAATCTCATAAACTGTGATTGCAAATAAATAATGATTTATTTTTAAATAATAAATGCTTTGATTTGTTTTAATATGTGTTTGTGTGTGTTTACTTGTCAACCATGCAACAAATTTTTGCTTTTTGTTTTAAATCTCATAAGCCTTTTTTAAAATTTATTCAATGGCTAAAAAAATGTTGTACATGCATAGAATGGAATATAGAATACAAGTTTATTAGACTTAAAATTGTGACTTTTTCTTTTGATTTTATTTATATCATCAATAAATAGTATATGTATAAATAAAAATAGAAATTAGGTTTCAAGTAACATTTATTTGCCACTTAAGAAAAATCCCCGTATGTAGAAGAAATAACAGTAACACTATTACTTCAATCCTTTTTCAGTTTATGGCTTTTGGAAAACTTCTGTCAATTTATTTTAAACCCTCAAAATTCTTCTTTAAAACATATATGACGTTGAAGTATAATTTTAATTTATATTTATTTATATGTTGCTCTTTAAAAGTACTTCTTAAAATATCGTGACATTCTAATTTTTTTTTTTATTAATGGTTCGACGAACTTCTTTTTTAAAGTGGAAAAACATTTCTTTGAATGTTGATGGGAAAATGAGCTGCAAAAACTGTAATTATATTTGTGCGATGAATATTTTACGATGCTGAAATCGAAATGTCAAACATAGTTTTTAAGTTCAACGGACGTTTTTAGCATTGATTTTACTATATTTAGCTTCCTCATAAATAAATATATACGTATACATAAATAAATACTTCTACATTTTCATATATTTACTTTGTTGTCACGAACAGACGATTTTTTTAAATATATTTTTTTTCTTGTCGAAAAATCATTTTGATCTTTTTATTTTGCTCTATGCCAATACGTTATTCATGATTTTATTATTTTTTTAAATAAAAGTAACCATTTTTTTAATTATTCTATAATTTATTTTGTTTAATTTTCTAAAGACTGGAATAAAAAAAAATCAAAGTGAAATTCTGAAATATTAGGACATTATATCGATACGATGCTTTATCATATCGATATCACATCTAAAGACGAATTTAATAAAAATAAAAAAATTCGAAATTGATGTACATTTTTAAAAAAATTTATTTTCCTTTTGCAGGCAGCAATTTTTGGAACAAAAATAAGAAATTTATATGTTAAAGAAATTTTTTCTAAGATTAAAAATTCGTTAAATAATAGAAAATAAAGAATAAAAAGAACTTTAGAAACAATTATCTTGTTTACATGAGCTTCTCAGAAAAAAATAATTTCACTTTCATTTAGGCTTACAGTAATTTTAAATACTACTGTTATAAAAAAAAATTCAATGTTACATGACTGATCTACTTTCAAATGCAAGATAAGCTCAGGCAAATAGTAAGCGGGCTTTTTGGAATAAATTATAATTTATTCTGGAAATTTCTGGTAATTATAGCAGATTAGTTTTTAAAAAGGGGAAAAATAAATACACTAAAAATCCATAATAGCACGAATCTTCTTAAGTAATTCACATAGCAACAAAATTCTGTCAACTCAATATTGCATAAAATAATTTAAAGAAACGCTGTTGCTGTTAAGTTTTTATTCCAATGTTGTTTTCCTGTATCGTTCTTGTATAAGCTGGGAAGAACATTCTAGGAGCTTCCAAACTTTTCTTATCAAATAATCCCCTAAAGGCTCATCTGGATTTTTCTTGATTTAGCGAAATTGGCCGCCACGGTCGCCAAGGTCTCACTCCAAGTTTTTATTGAGAGAATAATTTCCCTCGGCCTGCAATCGATCTTTCCAGCCATGTTACTATTTCGGCAGAGACGTGACCAGAGTCCGAAATTGTCTTAACAATATTGAAGGAATAATCGACAAATTTTTTCTATGAATTTTCGAATGTATTGTATCAAATGAAAATTAAATGATACTTACGTATTATCGTAACAATTGCCAACTCTATTGAAAACTCGCCAAGTTGGTAAGCCCGATTTCCTATGTGTCGTACACATCCAGATGCTTCGTTTCAAGTAATGTCGCCAATAGGTTGCAATAATACGTAAGTACCAATTTTACAATTGTTCGAAAATTTCTTTGTGAATCGTTTTGAAATATACCACAATTTGCTTAAAAATACACTTTTACAAAAAAAGTTTTTAAAAAAAAAAATTTAAAAAGCTTTTCAAGTTTCTGTCTCAACATGTTTATTATCTTTATCTTTCCAAATACTTTATTCAAAATCAAAATTTTCGATTACCACATCCACATCTATCATTTGAAGAACCATTTTAAAAATAAACTTGATGATTACCTTATCCAAATATTCTACAGGGAAGAATTATGTGATCTTAAATAATATATCTATAGATTTTCGAATTCCTTTTTTTTCCCTGTCTGTCGACGGGTTTGCTTCGAAAACATTTCTTTTAAATTATTCCACCCTTTACGTCCAAAACATTTACGCAATATTTTCTTGCTACATTCTTTTACCATGTTTTTCAATCTTCATCGACATTAAAACCGTGCGCCAATAGAAAAAGTCAAATAGAATAATCATTGTATATTTAAATTCACGGCATGAGTTTGTGAGTGACCTTGTGTCAAAAGGGTTGTGTATGTTTTTCGAAAAATGAATACTCTCTCTCAGTGGGATTTTTTTTAAAAACATTATTCTTGCTTTTTCTACCTACGTTACAAGTATAATTGTTCTATTTTGGAAACTTTTTGTTATTTTCAATACGTACAGTCAGATAAGAACACTTCTTAGGCAATGGATTTCAATTTGTTTGCTAAAACGTTTCTGAAAAAAACTTCCATTAGGTGTTTGTGAAAAAAGGTGAGGGTTAAGAGTTTCTAGGAAAACAAGTGTTATGTCCTTTTTAAAAAAAAAAACGCAAACGATTTATTGAAATTGGGATTGAAAATGTATTATTCGAATTTTTCCCTTATAATTTATTCTAAATACAGCTTGTTTATAGCAAATTGAATGACTAAAATAAGAAAGAAAAAAAGTACTGTTTTGAAAATTTTAAAGACTTACTTTCATGAATTTTGGTTTCAAATATTTTATTAAGCATGTTCCCCCCCCCCCATAAATTATAATATTGAAGAATTAAAGCATTTTAATGCAGTGGAAGCTTTTCTTAAAATTTATATTACTGGATGGAAGAGAGAAGTTATTCTTTCGCTATTTTTTATTTCGGAATATTAGGGCTCTTCTCTCTCTTTTCAAACATTTAAACAATAAACCATTCTGCGACAGACAATAATTATTTTCTTTGAAAATAATTTTTTTCTAATCGTTTGGGTTGTAAATAATCATCCGAGATTTTTTTTTCATTTGAAATAAATAAAACGATGGGATTTATAGACAGCTTGAAAAAATGTAATAGAAATTTTGATTTTATTTTCCTTTTGAATTAAAATTTGAACTTTCGAACATTTCTTTCGAGCTTTGAAATCGATGCATGAACAATAGATTGAAATACAACAAACAAATTTCGAAGTTATAATGACGAAATTATATTCAAGAAACTTCATCGAGAGAGAGAATTCAATAACAAATATTTTAACACATAAAAAGTCAAGATTTTTCATAAAAACTCTGAAAGAAGAATAATGTTCATTAAAGAAAATATCAATTTTGTACTCTGATGCACGCACATATGTGTTAATAAGTTTTGCGTTTAAGACGAATATTTCGTCTTAAAGACACGTTTCACGTTCCGTTTTCAAAGATACTCACAGCCAAAAAGAAATATTTCAAATATATCGATTGTTTGTTTGTTTTAAACTCAGAATATACTGCTCAAACTAGTAGGTAGCATATTATAAGGAAATGAAATACAGTTGTAAAAAGGAAAAAAAGAAAGAAAAAGTAAAGGACAGGAAAAGTACTTTTACATCAAAAAGAACATTTTATAAGACAGAAAGTGATTGTAAACCACTTCATGTTATGTTTAACAATTTTTACAGAGACAGTTTTCTGCTACACTCTACTTAAGAAAAAAAATATTGTATTTAAAATATTGTGTGTGGGGTTAATTTTTATTTTAACATACTTAAATAAAATTTAATGAAAGTAAATCTTTTTTTTTTGGGTATATTCCTTTCTATTTGACATACTTAGGGAAAAAAGTCCTCCAAATAATGAACCGATGCAAAATTTTTTCTACGTTAATTTTGTTATGCGCGTTAAGCTTTTTTGTGAAATTGAACACATTCTAAGATTCATAAACCGCAAATAACGAAAAATGTACGTATAGAATAAGTATTCAGAGACGAATGATACATGAACAGAAAAATTTATATTTCAAACCTGTCCTTTCTACATATTTTTGAATAAAACTTTTTCTTTGTTTTTATTAATATTCTTCAGGATTAATTATTTTTATTTAGGGTTAAAGAGAAGAATAAATTAGTGTTTTCTAGAATCAAGCGCAAGGAATAAGGGGAAGATATGCTTCTTGAAAGATTTTTTGAACCCAGAAACAATTTTATCTCTCTTGTGTAAAACAATAAAATAAAATAAACAGAAGAATTTTTGCAGTTTCTACGGTATAACAAAATTATTATCACTTTTAAAGCAACCTATTATTAAAGCTTCTAAAAAAGATGCAAGTTAAACCTGTCAAGGCTCAAAGCCCCCTTTTGGTGTAGAAGTTAAGGGGGCAGATCAGATGCCATTTTTGTCATTTGACCATGGTTCAAAATTATGAGGTCCGTCGCCACTAACTCTCGTGTTCCTTCAGAATGCGGCGTAAATTAAAATAAATTAAATTAAACTCTCATTAAAATATTGATAACATTTTTTGGTCTTGTCAAGTTAAAATCCCTCGGTTAAATTTCATTACTAAGAAATTTCTTTCGAAAAAAAAAGTATCTACATATGTATGAAAAATATAAAACTAGAGTAATGCTTTTCATTTTTAAATGAGAGGTTTTATTCTCCAAGTCCAGTGAATAAAATTACTGTTTTATTATTTCCGGTAATGCAAATTAATTCCGAAAATGGATAGGTTTATCTATTAAGACATTCACTTCAAGTGAAACCGCTTAACTGTATGGAAGAGCCATGTGGTTTCCCATCATGTGGTCATCCCGCTTGTAACCCCTGTTGCGTAGCCAAAAGCATGCCACAAAAAAGCTACCGCTGTCTTTTTTTACAAGCTACTTAATTTACATCCTTAATAAAATAGTCTAATAAATGGACACAAGATCATTGCGCGGAAGTTAAAATCTTGACTCAAGAAAGAAAGATTTGAACCATGTTAAATTAAATTAAGTCATAAAATGTATCTGTAGCTGAAATAATTAAAATAAAGAAATTAAATTAAATAAATCTACTGCATATTTTTATAGCTTAATTATAAATTAACGTGTTTGGTTTGGCGCTTTTTAACCTTTATTGTCCTATGAAATTGTAAAAGTTACTTTTTAAAATGTTCTGTAATAATTTAATTTTTGTAAAAAAATGCAGTGGTAGTTTTATGTAGCACAAAATTTATTTTCACGTGTTTCGTTTGAAGTAAAAATCGTCTGAATTGTGCGAAATTTCCATTTTTTAGTTTAATTTTTTTCTTTCGTAGTTCGAAATGTTTTTGTTTTTCTTGTGGCGCCATCTAGGGATTTTAAAACAACAAAATAAATTATTACTTGTTAATAATTTAATCTAATTTTGCTCGAAGTTATTTAAGACAATATTTCGGACATAAAAGTGTGATGGCAGCCGAAAAAAAGTTTTTCGACTGGGAGGGAATTTCGTTTAATCTAAAATTTCGAGTAATCTCTGTTACTTGATCAATGAAACCTTTTATATTTTTATGAGAATCGTAATTAAGTTATTCTAGGGTTTTCCATATTTTACAAGGGGTGAAAATGAAATCCAGTGAATTTTATCAATTTTTTTTGCTTGCATAAATCTGAATGATTTATATAATTTTTACAAATGTTATATATTTACCGTTTACATAATCTTTTTGTTGTTGTCTTGATATCAAACGGATTTTTGAAAATATGCGTTACATTTTTTTTGTAATAACTTTTCATATCAATTATTTCGTAAAATTCTTAACACGGTCGATATTTTTGTAATTATTTTTTTAGTAAAAATTAGAAATAGGTCGGTACTTTGAATATATCAAAATAAGCGAGATGTATTCAAATGTGTGATTACAGAATCAGGAAATTTTTCAAGAATGTTTTAGAATTAATTGATTAGAAATTTCTCAAACGCGTGTTGGTGAATACTGATGACTTAACCGAAAAATAGAGAAGATTGAGACATACAACTACAGGATCATCGTAAGGAATCAAGAAAGTACTAAAAGTATAAGCCGTAATGTATAAAAATAGGAAGTACTCAAGAACTAAGAGGATTTCAGAATTCCCATTTAATGTAATGTTATATTTAGAGTGAATTTAATTTAAATATCGCTGTAAGCAATTGATCGTAGCTTCAAGACCATAAAATTGATTTATTCTGAGTTAGTTCATTGTGTTATTTAACCAACAGGATTGAGGTCTTTTTAACTTTGTCTTTTAAGGCAGTGATCCCCAACCTTTTTACTGCCGCGGACCGGTCAACATTTGATAATTTTACCACGGCCCATTGAGGGGAGGAAGGAACGTTGATTGTTTATACTTTAGATTGTTTTGATTTAATAATTTTTATTTAATTCTATTTAAACAAGCTTTCAGCATAAATACAATCACACAAAAAAGAGCATAAAGAGATTTAACATGGAATATAAAGAGATTTTCATAAAAGGTCGCGCATACCTGAGAGAAATACACCACTGTAAATAAAAAGAAAATAATGTAATGTTCCTCGTGCGGTCGGGTGCTATTTGATAAAGCGGGGGTTGGGGACAACTGAAAAAAGGTATCCGACTACCCTAAAATTGTGAATTTTGCCAAACATTGAAAAGTTTTTTTTTATGATTTTATTTTGTAAGCCATCTTTTGTAAGCCGGGAAATAAAAATACCAAATTTATTATTTCCCGTTCACTAGAACAAGAACTACAAGTGTTTTAGTAAAAGCACAGATGCTATTACTTCAAGCAAGATATCATACTTTTAAGTGCGTTTTACTCTCCAAATGTGTTTTTTTTAAAATGCTCAAACGGGGACAGCGATTGCTAAAAAAGTTCTGAAAAATAATTCACTGAAATTTTTTGTGCATGTTCTGTATAATAGTAGAAGTGTTTTAACCTTCAGATTTATCAATCAATGTTTTATTACAAAATATACAGTCCCTTATGTTAATATAAGCACAGTTATTTTAAGCAATTTCATATAATAACTAAGATGAAGTGCTGTAGTGTTCGTAAAAATTAAAATCTCTTATCTTGAAGGTCATTTCAAAAATAAATTACATATCAAGACATCGGAATTGAAAAATTTGTTCATAAACTTTTGGTACATAATGGGCCCCGTTTATGTTATTGTTTGTAAACTTTTACCAATCCCCCCCCCCCACACACACATTATATAGTAATAATAATTTCCTTTTATCTTCTTAATTTTAGCATATTTTTCTTAAAATGTACTAAGGAAATCTAAAAACCACACAAAAAAATCCCCATATCTCCATTTTTTTTTTTTTTAAAGTTGTCGCAAGTTGTTGGATACCTTAATTAAACATGTTTAAAAATACATAGAAAATTGCTAATTAAGGAATTACCAAGAAACAAAAATGCATCAACAGATATATCCTTAGATTGCCTTAAAGTTATTAAACATTCTAGACTTCTAAAGATACTTCTTCAAAATTGATTGTGATAGAAAAACTGAAACACATTGGCATGATTTTTTTTTATTATATAGGATACTTATTTTTACTCGTTCATCCACTCTTTTTATCCATTTTTGCGACAATTACTACCTCTGAATTGAAATTTGTCCGAAGTTCCACTTTACTGAATATCAACGAATGTAATTCTAAGTCTAAAGAGCAGCTGGCAGATTCTCAAGAGACCAGGGTTGTATACCTTACCGATGACTAACCGGAAGAATCCGAAAACCTCTCGTGATGTGTCACACCCCGAGCTTTGTTTTTTCAAATGCATGCTCCAACAATAAACATTACACGATTTTTGACTTCAGAATTATTTCGAATGAAAGAGTAAAACAAGTTTTAACTAACTTGGAGCATACACAATCATTACATTAGAGGTTTTAATTCAATTTAACAAACTAAAAAAAAAGAAGTTGAAAACCAATTTTTTCACAAGCAGGAAGTGGAAATATTTTTGGATTATTTTCCTTACAATGATTATATAATTATTATTCAATGAATTAATAAAAAGCGTATTGCTTAACCTTAGAAAAAAAATCGAATTTACATAACTTTGAACAGAGTTCCCATTTTCATTTGTAAATCTCTGTTTCCAAAGAAAAATAATGCATTTCTTTCTTTTCCGTTTTGCCGGCACAAAACTCGCCAAGCAGGCATTTTTGGTGAGAAAGCACAATATACACACAAAAAAATGTTGATAAATGTTTGTTCTCATTAGTTTTTCATCCATTCTTTTATGGTGCAGAAGGTTATTAGACTTTACAGGTACAGATGAGTCATGAGTGTGACTTATCGTGTGAGTTGTGAATAGGACAGGAAAATCCTTTCTTATTTCATCCCCCTCCATAACGCAGGCGATATATCTTAAGATTTCAACGATTATGTTACATTCGATGACGGACTGCCTATCTGCGCAACTACAGTTCAGAAAACTGTTGATTTGTCGGAACTAATGAACAGCGATTCTGATACAGAAATCTATAATGAGATACTTATCAAAACTGCTACATTTTCTAATGCTTTATATTATTTAGAAACTGTGAAAACATATCTTATGCAGCAAGATGTAAAAATGAAGCAGTATCAAAAAGGTTGTCAAACATCTATTAGTCAATGTTTTAAAATTTAGAATTACCTGGTGCGAATAATTCCCTGATAGTATTTTAAACTGTTGAATAAAAAGTGTAAAATTTCCAACTGTGGATATTTTTAACAGCCTTTTATAAGCTTCACTTGTATGTAACGGAATCTTTGAACTCAATTTTTACCCACTTTTAAAGGTCAGATTAAATCGAAATTTTACTCAATTGTCCAGGACCGATGACAATACAATAATTTAATAGTTTTGTTCCATTGTCCTGATCAGGATTAAAGATTTCCCTTTTTCAGATCCCACCCCGCATCTAGCGACTCATTTCAGATCCCATTTCCAAATTTGGCGACTAAAAGATTAACTTCAACGTAGTTCGATTAACTATAAAAGGGTGTTTTTTAGTTTTTTTAAACTTTATTCATTGTTTGTGTAGTTGCTTGTTATAGAAATTCCAGATGGGGTGAGTGCAAAAAATTGTATTTTGTTTGGATCCCGATGCAACGAATAACCCCGATTTAGCGAACGAAATGTCCGGTCCTGATGAATTCGTTAAATCAGGATCTGACTGTATTTGGAATAAAAGGAAAGCAATCGTTTCGACCGTGTTAATTTCGCATTCACTTCACTCCTCAACAGTATCCGAACGCGCGACATCTGTTCCTCAAACGCCACTGGAACGTTATGACACCAGCTGCTGTTGGAAGGCGATTCCTAAGAAAGGCCGTCAGTAACAATTATCTCACTTCCTGATAAATGCCCCTCCTCGACAAACAAAAAGATTCCCAGTGATCGCGATTAATTATGCACAGCTCGCTGCCTCAGCTGTTTTCTGGGAAGTGGTAGAAAATAGCATGTGGTGAAAGGGTTCGTTGTTCCGAGTGCTGTGTTGTTATCTCGTACAGACTGCGCTCGCGCACGTCGCGTACCACGCCGCACGAGGCGGCTTCGGTGATGAATGAGTCCAAATATTTTGATTAGATCAATGAAGATATTTTTCTCTTCTTGCTTAATACAAAGCGGCCGATATTAGGGATTTTTAGTTTGAAAATGGAACGGTAGGCTTAGCGAAAATATGTAATCGAATTCTGTTTAAGAAAAAGTCATATTCTGCATCTTTTGGCTTAATCTTCACGAAGATAATGAGTTAACAGAAATATTCGGTATTTTGATACTTTGAATTCAATTGAAATTCATTAAAACTTTCTCTCGAGGGAATTTAATTCATAATGGTCTGGAGGCCGCCACGACTTCGCGTGATAATGTATTTCAAGTAAACCCACCCAAACGGTAAATAATCAGAAGTTTATCTCCCGATAAATTGAAACATTTGAGTTCTTAAAACAGAGTGATGCAACCTTGCATCACCTGCATATTCGGATCAGTCAGAAAAGCGTTTGTAAGCGTTAAGATCTTTCGAAATATTTATTAATAAATTGTTTTATACCATAATGGAAACTTAATTAAAAATTATGTACTTTTAAAAATTTACCAGTATCGCAATAAAATATTTATAGTTTGCCTGTCAGATATTGATCCTCTATCTGATCATTATCTTTGTTTTAGATGTATTTTATAAACTTAAAATTGCAAGTGGCAACAGTTGAGTTTTTCATGTTCTAATTTTGTGAGAATAAAAAATGGCTTTGAGTGTGAATTCATCAGTTTTAGAGAATTAATGACCACTAAATAGCTAGAGAATTATAATAAAAATGATTTTTCGCCATTTTATTCATTTTGAGTGTTATTTTTTAGATGTTAAAACGATAGAATAAATGACTAATTATAATTCTTCCGAGTTAGAATTCCAAAAACGGAGCGAAAGCATTCTTTTTGCAGCCATTCATTTTTAAAAAATACTTTTTTTTTTTGCGTGTTCGAATTTTTTGCGTTTTTAATTACTTCCTCTGGGATATGCTAACATGAAGCTTAAAATACGATAAAAAATTATAAAGAAGATATTTGTCAAAGATTATTTGTATATTTTCTTTATATATATGTATGTATATAAACTCTCTGATAAAATAATAGAAAACGTGGGGTAAATGATATAACTCCATGAAATCCTTTTATAAGAGCAGAAATAGAATAAATAAAAATGTTGTTAAGTCAAGCGTTAACTATTAACTGTTCCAACCACTAATCTACTCAATATAAAACGTATAAATTAACGATTTATACAGCCACAATATATTATACATACATAATAATGTTTATCAAAAAGACGAGTTGCATTTTAAGAAGCAGATGTTGCTTATTACTTGGCATATGCAGCGTACGTGCCTGACAGTGCGCATGTGTGAGACAGATGTTTATCGAGAAGCAAGAACAAAACAGCGAATAATTGTAATTTTATCGTTATTGTGTAATTGATACATCTGAAATTTAATCAACTGTAATAATGGAAACTTGTTATTCGAATTGTAGTTCGTTAATTTGGTAAACGTGTAGTGAACGAAGAAACTTGAAAAAAAAAAGAAGAAAAGAATTATATGTCTTATAAAAATATACTTTTGAAGGATAATAAATACATTTCGTTTTATTGTTTTTATTGTTAAACTATATTTTTTTACTTTTATTTTCGAAAAAAAAATTTTGGTATTATTTATAAAAAAAATACATTTCTTAATAATAATCATATAATATATCGATTTTTATGTAAGCGAGAAAAATCCATGCAGAAGATATACAAAAAACATGTTTAATAGCTTAAAATAACAGTACTATGTGATTTCTTCATGTATTTCTTTCTATGGTGGACAATACTTTTTAAGTAAAATTTTCTCTTGCATTTTAGGTACTGCAGGTCTGTGGTCCCCAACCTCCGAGCCATGGACTGGCACTGGTCCGTGGATCAAGTGGTACCGGGCCACTCAAGGAACACCAAATTATTTCCACCTTATTTACTGTAATGTATTTCTCTGGGGTTTGTGGGACTTTCCATGGAAATCATTTTGTATTCCACGTTAAATAACTTTATATTCATTTTTTTGTGTAATTGTATTTTATTCTGAAGGCATATTGAAATAGAATTAAATTAAAATTATTAAATCAAAACCATCTAAAGTATAAAGAATTATAGCTTCCCATCCTCAGTGGGCCGTGGTAAAATTATCAAAACAATGACCGGTTCGCGGTGATAAAAAGTTTATGGAGCCCTGCTATAGATTTAATAACATGTCAAGTTGTAATCAAGGTTATATGGAGAAAAAAAACTATTATCAATCGTAAGCTACCTATGCGGAAAAGATATTCTTTGATATGGAGATTAGGAGAAAAATAATTAAAAAAATTAATTTCTAAATTTAATATTGCCAAAAAGGGTTGAATTTTCGAAAAATAATGGAAAAGAATTTTATTTGGATTATTTTGGACCGAAAGTAATTATTTTTTCAACAATATTCATAATCAAAAGTGATAATTACAGATTGGTGATTCTGTGTAGAAAGTAATATTGGGAAACATTGTAACATTTTCTCCCAGCACCGTCGAATCAGTCCGATCCAAGCTTTTTTCTGTCAACCGCTTTATCGTGCCTGCAATTTCGATAGTAGAGGTTTGTATTTTTTAAAAATTACATACTAAAGAAGTTGTTAAATGTATCTGATGTGTTTTTTCTTGTTGCTATTTAGTAGGTGCCCCGTCATTGCAATAAATGTTAAAAAGTATTAAAATGTACCTGTTTTTTCTTTAATAAAATTACTTTGACCTTTTACCATCAACTCAGATACCTGAACTTCAGTCCCCTTATGGCAATAATAAAAATTAATTCTCCTTTTGTTTTTCCTGAAATCTCTATACTAGAGAACATCTTCTCCTTATAATTAGGTTTTAAAGTTCTGGAAAAAGAAGTTTTTGATCCACCTTTTTGTCAATGTTACATATACATTTGAAAATTAAATAGAGTACAAAGTCATACATACGCGATTTTTAGTGTAAACCTTTAGGAAAAAAGTCAATCACAGAATGATCCGATGATCTAGGTCAGTGGTCCCCAAACTCCAGGCCGTGAACCGGTCCGTGGATCAAAAAGTACCGGGCCGCTCAAGGAACATTAAATTATTTTAAATTTATTTACTGTGATGGATTTCTCTCCGGTTTGTGTGATTTTTTTTTATGGAAATCACTTTATAATCCATGTTAAATCACTTTACAGTAGAACGTCGTTTATCTGAACGTTTATTATCCGAAGCGTCAAATATCCGAACCAAAGCCTGGATACGTTTTCGAACAGTGCAATGCTCAACATTTGTTTCCTGTGAGGAGAAAAGTGACGGGAAAACCCAAGGTGAGGGATATTTGGGGAATTTCAGTTGTGTGATTTGGTAAACATCTGCGAGGAATATTGGGTTAGTTTGTTTCCAACTGAGGGGGTGTATACGTGCTCTTTTGGCGAGTTTTGTTGATGTAAAAACCTGGATGGCATACGATGCAGAAGACTGTGGATTTCAAATGCTAAATAATGACGAGATAGTGACTTCCGTGCAAGAAGAATCCGACCCTGTCTACAATAAAACGGATGAAGACGAGGACAACAACGAAAGTAGTAAATTTTGACGAATTTTCTGCATTAGAGACAGCTATGGAGTGGTACGAACAACAATCAGTGCTGTTCTACTCAAATATTGCTGCTGAAGAGAATCAGAGACCTTGCATTGAAAAAACGAAGGTGTACAATGGTACAGTGAAAACTAAATGATTATTTTCCACAATCAAGGTAAAATTGCGACATTTTGCACCTATTTTGCTTTTTCTCCAAGCGTGTTTCCCGTATGTGATGATTTTCAATATTTGTGTAGTGTCCAATATCATATACTGCATGGATCGCATTCGGTATTCGGTTATCCGAACAATCGCGTATTCCAACGGTGTCCGGTCCGAATTGATTCGGATAAACGACGTTCTACTGTGTATTCCTTTTTTTTTTAGTGTAACTGTATTTTATTCTGAAAGCATGTTTAAATACAACTCAATTGAAATTATTAAATGAAAACAATAAAAAATATAGACAATCACCCCCCCCCCCTTCTCAGTGGGTCGCAGTAAAATTATTAAACATTGACCGGTCCCCTGGGATAAAAAGGTTGGGTAGCGCTGATCTAGATTGTATTACAAATCCTCGATTAATTTATAGCAAAGATCCGTATCGAATAGATTTCTCTCTGTCGGTCAAAGCACCGATAAGTACTGGCATTTATTGAAGAAAAAATTCAAATGAATGTATTTATTAGTAAAATAAATGCAAAATTCCCCTTCACCACTTGCTTTGAACAAACTATTTAAATGAATTCAATAATTTATAGTCACTTGTATTGAGACTAAAAATGTACAGTTCCTATGCTTCATATTATTTATTTTCCCGCTCAACATTTTTAGAATATTTTTCACCGTCCTATTCATGAGCAAGTTTACAAAACAGATAATTATCCTTCGTATTTATGCTAGCGGTTATTAAGTACAGATGTGAGGTAAGTTTTAGGTTAAAAAAGGACTTCCTAATGGTGTCTTGATATAATTCCATTTATTATCTTTTTTGAAAATAAAAGCTCATAAATTCGAAAATTTATCTTTTGCGGTTTTTTAACATCCAAAGCAAAATTGATCGAATTTATTGCTGAGAAAACGCTGTAAAAATAAAAAGGGAAGTGAGACTATACCATATTTTGTGTGTAATTGCTGTTGTAAAAAAAAATTTAATTTTTTTTCAGTATGTGCTTAAGTACTCTTGTAATAAAATAATGGAACAACATGTTTTTTTTTATCTATAAATAATAACTTCTTAGCCTATAATAGTGCGTGTAAATTGGGGAAGTAGATTTCCATTTTTTTTGTGTAGTACTTTGACAAGGAATTCAATCATATCATCGCTACTGAGACGGAAAAAACACGTGTAAAAAGCCTGAATTCATTCCTTTTTCATTTATAAAAACAAATCATTCCAAACATGGCAACATCGAAAAGAAACAGTTTTCCAAGTATTCTATTCCAGCGACAACTGTCGCCAGACATTAGATATTTTCCTCATTCTTTTCCAAAACTCAAGTGAAAACTGGCAACAATCTCTGAAGATCGACGTCGGCCCAAGCACTCGGTCCTCGTGCGAGAACAGCACCTTCCACACTTGACAAAGTTCGTCGGATTTCTTTTCTGAGAAGTGGACTTAAAAATTCCTCTTTTTCTGAGTGCAAAAATGGCAACACTGTGAAAGGGAAGACACACCAATACAATAGTGGCTCTTGTGTCTTTCGCTTACGTGACTCGAGGAAGGTAGCCTGCCTCAATTGTTGTTACCCTTTCGGTGGAATCGAAATTGTCTGAGTCTTTCAAGGACGCGACCGTGAAAATTTTCTGTATCCAAAGCACCCATAAAAGTTCTTTGGAAGACAAATAGTAATTATAGATTTTTTTGCTTTGGTCTTATAGTCTGCGTTTACCTTCAAGACGCCACTGTAGATAAATGTCGTGCACTTAATGTCAAAGAATGAGAAAAAAAACTAAAAAACATGTGGATGAGGAAATGTTTATAAAATATGTATATTATATTGGTAAAATAAATACTGTGGTTTTTAATGTAAGGCTCGCGAAAAAAAAGAATTTAATCTTCAATAGCTGATGCGATATCGAATATTGCAAAATATATACAGAGGTATTACTCCCTTCGAAATAATCCCCCTCCCTTAAGCTAAATTTTAACACATCTCCCCTCATTAAAATGCGCTTAGTCCCTTTACGAAATTTTGATTCATATTTCATTGTTTGCAGTTTTTTTATTTCCTATTTATTTTTTTGCTTATGTATTTCTGTTTTATTCATTTTTATTATTTATAGATTCATTTTATTATTCTTTTATTTATTTTTACTGGTATTGTTTATTACCATAAAATCCTGAGTATAACGCGCACAACTATACTTTCAAGATTCTTTTTTCATTCTTAGGAATACTCGCCATGTAACGCATGTCCCCTTTTTAAAAAAAGAACCTGAAATGTATGTGAGTAATTTTCTTATCTTTTGAAGTCATTTATTCGAGGTATTATCCCAGACTTTTGAAAAAAATGGTATACTTCTAGAATTACAAGCCTTAAAGTTCATTAAGTATGCCATTTCTTTTAAATAACCAGAATTTTGATACATACAGAAGAATAATTATTTTATATCTCTTTTTATTTTTGAAACTATCATTTTCATATCTGGCCTATAATGCGCACCCGTAAATTTCGAATATTTTTATTTATTTTTCATTATTATTTTCGATTTTATAGAATGTTTCTCTTTAAGTCAAAAATCTTTTCAGTGGTTGATACATATTTCTGGGACTTAAGATAACCGCTTTCCAAAATTAGTTTGCCTTTAAAAAATAATATCATGGCCCTCCTGTGGCCACTGTAGCCTAGTGGTCATGGTCACGGATTTGTGGATAGAATGTCAGGAGTTCCACAGTGACCGCAGTAGCCTAGTGGTCAAGGTAACAGACTCGTGGCTGGTGTATTATGAGTCCGAGCCCAGTACCGCTGAAGATTCGCCGTGTAGGGGGGCGATGCACCTTGTTTGCCGATGCTCAAACGTCCTCCCGTTAATGTTGTGTGAACGTTAGGAGAGGTGGTGCCAGCTCAGGTGTCGTCCTAGTCACTGGACCATGGTTCAAAATTACGAAATTTGTCGCCAAAAGTCCTCGAGTACCTGAACAATGCGGTGTTAATATTCATTCACTTAGTCAGTCAAGAGTGCCCCTGAAGACTCACGGAGTAGAGATGCTGATGCTCTTAACCCGGCACTTTAAGCGCGAAAAAAACGGCCTTAACTTCAAGCGCAGGGTATCTCATACCCAAGGGGTGTTTACATTCTGTTACGTAAAATTTGCATACAAAGGTGAAAAAGGAAGAAAAGTCGGAAGTACAATATGTTTATTACACTTTTTTCATACATAAATTTAGTTTTTCTGTTTCTTTTATTAGGCATTCAGTACATTGTTCATACACTCCTTTAGTCTTCGTCGCGAATGAGTGTGATGTTTTTACTGGATCTTAATTACTTTTTTTAATTTCGGGTTTCTACATTTTTTACATTCTTATGTAAATCGAAATCCAAAACACCTCAGAAATTAGCGACTGGCTCAATGTTTTAGTAGGTGGTTTCTGACTACTTACAAAATAATTTGCGTATTTATTGTCGGAACGTTCAACAATGAAAAAAATATTGTCATAGGCTAACGATTACATTTTCTAGCCATTGAATATGATGTGGTCATTTTATCAAATACGATAAATGCTCCCTCAGTTAAATTATCTGGATAGATTTCAGTGGAGGAATCATACTTGCTATTATACTCCTCATGATTCGATTCTTCCTCATCATCCCCGCAAAGAGTCTTTCTTCATCCGAAAATACTGTTGTATCATATCTATCAAATACTCTATCTATTAAATTACTTAAATATCACATTTCTTCATCATAACTACAACAATACGTCATTGCGTAAGAAAGATTTTAAAGAGTACTTATTTATTTAGAACTGTAACGGCGATTCACGCGCAGGGTATGACATACCCGGAGAGGCAGTATCCAAAAATATACCTTTAGAATTCGCCTATAAGCTAAGGCCATTTGAAGGATATAACCTTTAAGAAGAACGAGAAACTATTCATTTTCCGAAAATGGTTTAGATGGAGTCTTGAAAAAAGTTAGGTGGTGGGTGAAGTGCTGGGTTAAATCTGTCGAAACTCAAAGAGTCCTCCCGTTCTTGATGTGGGATGCCAGCTCAGGTGTCATCCTCTTCGTTTGATCGAGGTTCGAAATTACAAGGTCCGTCGCCGAAAGCCCTCGTATTGCCTTAAAGTGCAATGCCAATAAGCCCTCACTGCCAGGGCTGGCTCTAGCAGTTTTGCCACCCCGGTGAAAAATGGAAAATGCCACTCCTCTCTCCAAAGAAAAAAAATTACAATTAAAAAAAGATAAAGTGTTTACATAGATACACACTTGTCAAACTTGAATAATTCTTGCGAATAAAGAGGCAGCATAATAATAATAAATAATGCATATATATATATATATATATATATGTAATAATCCCCATTAATTTAATCTTTAAGAGCTTTTAATTACCTATGGTCCATCCCTTCAGGACCCACGTTTTAATAATAAACTAGCTAGCCGCCTAACGGCAACCTTTTCAATTAACTACAGCTATCCACCCACCTATATAGATCATATGACTTCCCACCTTCTATAAATACTGAGATTTCTGGAGACCGCTCTCTTCCGTTTTTGTCTTTCATCGTGTAATCGGCTGCAGCTTCGTTTGTATCTTCTTGTTTGCTTCTTGTTATGTGGAACGCTACATGTTAATGTTCAATAAATTGTATTTACTATTTCAAAGGACTGTCGTCAATGCCATCAAAAATAGCGATCATATTAGGAAATCCATTCCAACGGCTATCGTTTTTTAACATATATATATTATTTTAAGCCTTAAAAATGCAAAATAATTCGGAATTAAGGACGCAATTACCTGTTATTATTTCAAACGAGTAAAATGTAAGAGAAGGAATCGCCCAGTTCAGCAGGTTAATTTCTTCGAAAAATAGTCTACTGATGGTGGAGATCACAAGCGTTTATTTTAACTTAACTACACTCAAGACTAAAAAAAAATATCTCCTGTCGCTCTCTATCTACCAAAAACTCTTATTAGCCATGTTCCATTTTAGATAGCTGACATCGGGCATCGTATGGGTGAAAGGAATGTCCATTGAGACCCGCTCCGGGATGGGAAGAAAGTTACTAGTGGAAAGATGTGTAAGCATATCAAATTTCATGAATTAGCATGTACTCCCGCCTCGAACCCTACAAGTTTCAAACATAAAATAAAACATGCAGAGTACAAAATAAGGAAATAAGATGCGATAAATGAAATACCAAATTAATACACACAATAATATTTCAGAAAATATATCAAATTTTTTGTAACAAAAAAACCCCAATTTTTTTAAAAATTCGATCCAAATGCCGCCCTTAAAGTTTTCCGCCCCGGGCAGGGTCCGGTTTGTCAGCCCTGTCACCATGATAATGAAAAGATTTTAATCAACAACAGATATTTTACTTGAGTTAACCCCACTAGTACATGACGAACCAAGGCATCAAGACTCAAGCCCCCGACTCGACTGTAACAACACCGCCCTCAGTTCCTCGTTCGTGACAACCCAGTCAAAGTGAATACGAAAAGATGATAAGAAACATGAATATCGCTCGCGGTCGTGACCTCATTATTCAAGAACTGGCTTTTGGATTCTATTATGTGCCGAGTTTATGTCCGTCGATAGCTCAGTTGGCAGAGCGGTGGACTGTAGAGGTATGTTGACAGTAATCCATAGGTCGCTGGTTCGACTCCGGCTCGACGGAAGATGCTTTTTTTTTTTTTAAATCTACTGCAACTTTCTGAGGGTGAAGAGAAAAAACATAGATTCTTTTTGGAAAAATAATCTTTTTTTCCTTTCCATTTTTGTTTATTTAAAACAAGTAGTAAAAAAAAAAATTTTTTTTTAAAGTCAATTCCTACTTTGAATGGATGAATAGATGATATTTTATTAACGATTGAAAATTTGATATATATATTGGGAGAGAGTAAACTAATAGTAGGAATTGAAAAAGAGCATGATTTGGGTCTGCATTGTTGTAATAATGCACCCCCGGTTTGGCTGAATAAACGGTTTTCGACGCCAACTTTTTTGTGATTATTACAACAATGGAGACAAATGTAATTTGGCGTCGAAAACCGGCTAATCAATTTAATTAATTAGCTGGTAATTAATGAATTAATATTAGAAAAAAAACTGTATTAACAACGAGTGTCATCCACTGCAAGTTTTAAAAAATTTATTTGAACTTGATTGGATTAATAGAAAGTGTTTTATTAGAAAATTTGAACAAGATATATATATAGGGAGAGAGTGAGCTATTAGTAAGAACTGAAAAACAATCGGTAGTGCATTAATAATACCATTTCTCTAATAAAATTTCGGAGTTAGTATGGGACTAAAGAAAAAATAATCGTTTTAGAGTAATCGCATATATTTCAGAATCAATCGTAAAAGGAAAAAAAAATAGTTGCTTTAAGAATGTTCATAGGCATCATAAGTAAATATTGCATAAAAATATCCTCTTAGAAAATTCGGTTGAGGACCATGATTCCCCCCGTGGCCTAATCTTAACAAATAACTGATTAAAATGATCACATAAAAATAACTTTGCATCTCAATGAAAAATCAAAAGACGCTGGACCTCGTAATTTTACACCTCGGTTCAATGACGAGGACGACGCTTGAGCTGATACCCCGCTCTTCAAACTTCCACATTACGCCAAACGGAATATGTATACAAATTAAAGTTATTTTAAAGTTAAAATTTTTTCCCTCTGTCTCTCTCACCTAGATCACTTGGTTTTGATTTTACTTTACGCCGCACTCTGAATCTATTGGAGACGGACATATAGGGATTATTTCCCGGGAATCCATATTCCCAAATCATAAGGTTTTCCTCCTTTTTTTATTCCCGAGAACGACACGGGGCTGAAATAATCTGAGGCAGCTAGTTTTGAGTGGACTGTGAATTTCGATCTCCAATATAAATTTTAGCACGGCTTCACAAAACCCAATTTGTTGCGGATCTCTACTCTATGAAATGAATCTGCGTATTAAATTTAAAGACTGCACGTCTAATAGATTAAAAATGAAAATAATCATTTATAACGCCCCTTAAGCCCCCATAACACCCCTTGAGGTTCAAGTTTCGCAAAATTCGTTCTTATCGGATCTCTACTACATGAAGAGAACATGCCTACCAAATTTCAAGTCTGTATGTTTAATAGTTCCGGAGATTCGTGATGAGAAGTTGCGTGAATTAGTGAGTCACTTTCCTTTTTCACACACACACACTCACGCACACACACACGCTATCTTTGTTGCAGCTCCCTATCAGGTGGTACTACAGCGTATCAACTTCTGTAACGTTCAATCATTCGCCAAGTTGCCAACGTGGTCGCCAAAAAATAATGCCAACTTGGCTGTATCGCTAACATTTCACTATGTTTCCATTGTGTGTGAATCTTTATTATAATGAAAGAAACGGCACTGCTTGCGAATATTACAATTTTAATATAAATTAAATTTAAATTATTTACTCTATTTCAAGAAAATTTGTAACAATGAGTTACTCTTGGTGAGCAGAGATCAGCTTAGGAAGATGTTTTTAAAAATCGACTCACAAGAGAGTTACGGTGCGTTATAAATAAAAATAAAATCCTTTTGATCAGCTATTATACCTACAGACTTAAAATTTAACAAATAGGTGGGGTTTTTTTGTTTTGCTGAGATATGCAAAAAAGCTTCTTTTTTGTTGTTGTTTAATTTGCAATTCACGTAATTTTAACTCATTAAAAGCTTCTTTATCCTTCAATCTGTATTGTTTAATTTTTCAATTCACAAATGCGTAGAACGGGTATATATCAGCTAGTATATAAATGTATATATAATACATCTTTATGAAATCTATAGATCAGGATTTAGCAACGACTGTCTCTGCAACGTGCGAGATAAGATGATATGTCTTTAGAATCTAATCCGTAACATAAATAGAGGAGGACTTCATCTTTTCTACTTTTCTGTTTCATGTAGCCATCTAAATTATTTTATGAGACATTTATGCAGTAGATCTTCCAAAGTTGACCATATTTCTCATCTTGACGATATAACTTTTTCTATGTTGATCATAATCTTTAATGACTACGTTTTGCAAGATGTATATTTATCATTTGAAAACCAAGAAATTTTTGTTTCTTTATCATTCAATTTTTTTTCTAAATCAAGTGAAAGGTAGAAAAAATTAACACATTTCTCAATTTCCCCCGATTGATGCCTTTTTTTTTTTGAGAATGAAAATTGAATAGCTTTAAATTTTTTAATTCTATTTAAAAATGTTAATAGAATTACTAAATATAAGGTGTGACACACACACACAAAACGAGACTGTGTAGCTTGAAAAAAGAGTGGAGTTGGCAACAACTGTTTTGGCGATGTCATTCCACGCATCTCATCTATCCAGGTGGCCAGTTTCGCCTTAATCGATTACGCCAGACGGGAGGACTGCGTCATTGACTGAACAGGCGCAACTGCAATCTGCCGGGAAAATATCGAATCAACATCATGTTTCATGTGAAACTTAAGAAATCAGCCACGAAAACATTTCAAATATTAACCGAGGCTTATGGAGATGAAACTTTGTCTCGTGCACATGTGTTTGAATGGTACAAGAGTTTTTCAGGAGGAAAATGGTCAGTGCGGAAGATGATGAACCTGCTGGGAGCCCAAGGTCAGCTATTACAGACCAAAACATTGCAAAAATTCATGATATGAGTTGGCCCAGACTCAAATCAGTGGTCAAACTGTTAATCAACACTACTACATTGAAGCTCTAAAAAGACTTCGTGAAAAAATTAGGAAAAAAAGGCCAGAATTGGGATCGCTGTTGCACCAAGACAGTGCATCTCCTCACACGGCCCTATTTGTCAAGCAGTTTCTGACCAGCAAAACATTACTGGTGATAGGACATCCTCCTTATTCACCTGATTTGGCCCCAATACGCTTTTTTTATTTCCTAAAGTTAAATCTTGCTTAAAGGAAACCCATTTTACATGAGTTGAAGAAGTTCGGGCAAAAACGGAGAATCTCCTGAAGGGCCTTCCCAATACCTCGTTTCAGAACTGTTACCAACAATGGCAGCACCGAATGCAGAAGTGTGTGAATGCTGAAGAGAACTACTTTGAAGGTGATACTGTCACGGAGAATTGATTCTGTAAGTACTATGATTTAGATTTATTGGACCAGTCTCGTTTTTTTTGTGTGTGTGTCACACCTCCTGTATATAAGTAATGGGCTACTTTATTAGAGAGATCAGTAAATAAAAATTCATTGCAAAATAGTATTAATAAATTTCTGGTTGTACTTCAAGACCTTATAGAATCTTTAACTCCTTAACCGGTTTGCCCGCACATTGTACGGACTACTGAAAGTTGGCCGCAACCGGTTTGCCCGTACGCTGTGCGGGCACTGATATTTTATTTCTTCCTTTGATTTGGAGCGAATTTTTAATTCTCATGGTGAAATCATTTAGTGCTAGCGTTTTAAAAAGGTAAAGAAGTTTGATTATGGTATTGAAATAATTTTCATCTGACATTTTCTTGGAGGGGAAGACGTTTTTTAAAATTATGGATAACACAAACAACAAAACACTTTTTTGTGAAAGGATGAATTAAATTTGGATACAGATTCAGAACTAACTGTTGATGTTTTGGATCATTTTTCAGTGGAACACGCACTCACTAAGTTCTTAACCGTTTGGGAAAGTATTAATATAAAATTTTTTCTAAGATATATGAAAAATTCTTCATATCATACAGAGTGTACTTACAAAAAGTAAACAGTAAAGAGCTTTTGTGTTACACACACAATTGTAAAATAAAGAAATAAAGTATAGAGTAAAAATTTTAAAATTTAAAATTAAAATAAAATTTTTCTATTTTTTAATTCTATTAGTTATTATTCTATAAGTATAGTGTTTAATTATAAACAATAAAAAATATGCCTTTTTTTAAAACATTTTGGGTAAAAAAATTGATCGGTTAAAGGGTTAAGAAAACACACAAATATTTTAGGCATTATTTTTTTGAATAATTTTGTATAAAGGTTTCCTTAAATCACAGTTATTTACCAAAAATAATTTTTCTTCTCTGTCAAGGTATACACACACATATACCGTTCTTTGAAAATAATTAGTAAATCCCAGGGGTCGGCAAACTTGTAGCTGGGGTGTGCCAAACAATCTATCGATATGATTAAGAATGCCAAGCAATTGGAAATATTTGAAACAATTTGATTTCCGCCGCAGTGCATTATAGAGTTAGAGGATAGAGGTTAATAATATTGATTTAGATTTTTTTATATTAATCATGCATTAATCAATTAACATAAAAATAAACAAAATATAACTATTCCTTCAACATAAATAAAAAACATTAAAACTGTACTTATATTTTGTATTGTGTATCGTTTAAACTTAATTATTAAAACAAGAAATATAAAACGCATACACACATACAAAATAGAAGTATTCCTCAATATAGTTAAATATTTTAATGCACGAATCTCTTGTCTCACCTCTCTATTTTAACTAGCAATATCAGAAATACAATTTATGATTATATCTATTCTGAATGTGCAGTTCATTCCGCAAAGAAATTGTCCAGCAACTTCTTTGCAGACTCAAAATACTTTCCATAGGAGAAAAGATTTGTTCCAAAAGATATGCAGAGCCAAAAGCGGAAAGCAGAGTACATGCAATTTTCTCTTCAAACAATTAAATCTCTACAGAATAAGCATCCAATAATTTAAAATAACTGTCGATTTTTCATTAGAATTATTTTCCAGATTTTTTAATAATTCCGTAAATTTTCCTTTCAGTAATTCTGAAGATGTTACTTCAATAAGCTCCATTTCAAAATTATCAACTTTAATCAAACATTGACTAATTTGTAGAGAGGTGTAGGGTACCACTAAGAACCGCTTCCCATATCAAAGTGGCACGCGGGCCATAGGTTGCAGACTCTGGTATATCCTATTTTATTAATTTTAGCCGTATGTGTTTTTATACATTCTCACAAAGGTTATAAAAGACAGTAAAGTAGTATGCATGATTAAGATAATTTGAGAATTATTTATATATTTTTACAAAAAATATTGGACCATAGTGACTAATTAAGCCTTCGAAGAACTATGCAAATATACAAAGTCGAACAAGGAAACGTACTTGTCTGTGGAGCTGTGTTATGGAAGGAATATGAGCACACGAAATGACCGCAAGCGATTCGAGTGCCCCACTACATATTCACCATGTTTCTTGAAAAAGTTGATAAATTTTACAAGGTATCCAGCAAAATGAGTAGCCACGAGCATATGATGGGTGATGGAATGAGATAGCGAATTGTCGGTAGATTGGAGGCAGGCCAATCACAAACGCAGGTGTCAGAGTCATATACAATTTGAGCAAACAGTTTCAAGAGACTGGATCCGTATCTCATAAGACCTGGACAAGTTCGATTGAGATCTACAACAATGAAACCAAGATCGTTATTCGGTATTTTCAGCGCGGCGGTATAGAATTGCTACAGCTTCATAGTTATCACGTGAGCTGTATGCTGCCACTGGAATCCGAGTATAGAATTTATAGTTGCTTGTAGGCCTCAGAATTCCAAAAGACTTATTGTTTGCGCCTTTATCACGCAGCACATACGAGTGAGAATTTATATAGTTCAGATACAATATGCATTTGGGACCAGATTTCATTGAAAAACCGTGCTTTTTACAAATAAGTTTCGATTCACTTTGGACTGGATGATTCTCGACATATCTGTAAATAAAGAGAGCATGGAATACGATACCATTCCCCCTTCATCAGGGAAAAGAATAACTACAGTGTTGGAGGTATAATGGTTTGGGCAAGTATTATTTTGGACGGGTGATACCCCTATATGGGTTCGACGAAACCTCCCTAAGAGACTTACTTCTATGATGCATAGGAAAAAGATCCTAGAGCTTCTATGTTTGACTTTTCTGAGGCGAAATTGGTCCTGGATTCAACTATTGGACTACAGTGCTTGTCCACATAAGGCTCAACCAGTCAACGGTTACTGGGAAAGTGAGGATATCCATTACATGGTTTAGTCCATCTTATCGTTTGTTTTTAATTCGATAGAATATGTCTGGGATGCTCTTTGGAGAGAAATTGCACTACACCATGCCGTGGAGTTTGAAACCAACTTCTTCAGGAGTGGGATAGATTGTCACGGGGTAATCCTCAACTGTCTCAGAAAACGCAGTGAGCTCCTGTGTATATGCTCTCTGTGTATGTGAAAGGACCAAATCTATATTAGACTCATTTTCAGTTCGATACCTCAACGTGGATTTTATACATCCCTGCATTATGAACTTCGCTGATAACCATATGTACATAAAATGCCTTTTGAATCTCTTAATTTTGCACACGGAAGTACTTACACATAAGGTCTTGTCTAGTTATTTCCCAGTTTCTATCCCTTGGAAGGAGGACAACCTTAAAGGACTCTTTTCCAGTTATCAATGAAGTGTATGTACATACACGTATTGAAGGATTGTTGATAAATTACACAATTATATAGTTTTTAATTTTAGAGCATGAACGCTTTTACAAAAGACTCGATATATGAACTAAAATAAATAAGTGTAATGATTAAAAATATTTAAAAACTTCATTCATGTCTCTCAAATCTAACATACTTCCTTAATTATAAAATATACAAATCATTATATAATTATATTAATTCTATAATGAACAGAACAATAAATCGAAATTACAATCAAGTTTTAATTTCAGAGCATAAGAGTATACCTTCAACATAAACATAAAAGTAATGACAGAAATAATATTGCCTCATGCAAGTTTCTCATATCCATCTATAGAAACAAACTTCATTAATTATATAAAAAATACTTCAATCCAATTAGAGTTAAAAAAAAAATTAGCATTTCTTCGCATTCAATTTCAATTTTAACGAACACAAGAATAATAAACACATTTACCATCAACAAAATCCCCAAACGAACTTCAAACCAAACGACTTGCTTAATAAACTTAATGAGTACAGCATGCGAAGATCACGATGAATCAATTGTCGAACAGTTTTTATATCACTGTCTGATGATCCCATTTAATCCCTTCATTACTGTTGACAATGAAAAGGTCAAAATAATTATCGAACAGCTGCGCGGACCTTCAGGTATAATTAGTTCTATGTTACGAGTTGATGGGAACAACAATAATAATAAAACAGCTGAAAAAACTCCGACGGATATCGCGTAATTACATATGCTATAGTCTTAAAGCGAATCTGGCGAACTGAGATCGTTTAAATAATGCGGTTTGCTAAATGATATGTCAGAAATTAATTAACTGATATTTGATTAACAATTCACGGTCAAGAGGGTTTTTGAGTGATGATTGTACGCACGAAATTGAGGCTACAGGCCATTTTGAATTGATCAGTGAAATGTTTAACTTCGTATATCGGGTTGTAAAGTTCATTTGAACGAGTGAAAAATAGAGAGAATTTTTATCTGTTCGGTATTTTTACACCAATTTTGGCAACGGGCTCAATTCATGACGGTCACATGATAAAGACAAAGATTGGATTCAAAAGAGGCATCAAACTAATTGTACTTGTTGTTGTATTTGTAAAACTTGGGTAAAATTTAAAACTTTATAATGGGATTAAAATGTTCAAATTTTATAAAAAATAAATTTTTCAAAAAATTTTAAAATTAAAAAAAAAATCTTATTTTAAGCATGTATCTTTTAAATAAATGCATTTTGTCTACCTACGTGCATTATTGTTGTCGACAATTTTGTATTTTTTAAGAGAAAGTTTCTGAAAATGACCAAAAGTTGGCAACAACATGTCGCGACCCCGTTGGTCGCGCGTATGAGATGGTTCGAAGAAGAAATAGACATGTTCTTAGAATCACTACTTTTATTCAACTTTTAACACTAAAGAATGTACTTTAGTAACTAAACCTGAAGAGCAATAAGAATTATTAATCTGAAGCAAATCAAATATAGCGAAGCACTGATCTGGGATATTCTCCTGTCGATTGTGCTTCCAACTTGCTAACTCTTTCAGCCGTAAAGTGAACGTTTTCCACTGTTCTATGGAATCTTCCTTTAGGTTTAGTATTACGATATGCGACCACCGGTCGCTGACACTAGGCTTTCCACTTACGAGCGCTGGCCAATAATTACATATGCTCGTGTCACAGGCTATTTCGAGAATATTTCAAGGCCTTTTACAAAACATGCGAAAATACCTCTCTTTCATTTCACACCACTATTAAATCTCGCCTGTGTGGTTTTCCGTGTTTTGTTCATTCCCAGAAGAAAAATCTTTTCGTGTTAAGCGACTTTCGTTTCGTATTAAGAGGGGGAAAGTGCATGAAAATACGTAGTAGTTTTTCGAGACCGTTGTATTATTTCATGTTAACCGATATTTCGTCTTTAGAATTTTCACGTTAAACGTATTTCACTGTAAAAGCGAGGTATGATTTTGGTGTTATATTAAATATGGCCTTGATTATAAATTTTCCCTAGATTCTTTGAGCTTAAAACAACGTTTCACAAACTGTGGGGCGCGCCCCCCTAGAGGGGTGTAATAACTCTACGAGGGGCGCGAGCATATTGAAAAGTCGAAGACAAAAGATTATTTTAAAAAGTTATTAATTTCCTTTCCTTGTCAGAATGTAAAGGAATTTTTCCTTTACATTCTGACATAATAAAAAATAAACTTTACATTACACTGATATAATACACGTACAAATGTATTAGTACTGCACTATATATATTATAAATAATTTAATAATGCTAAGTTAAGAACAAGTTTAACAAATATCAGTGACTCCATGGGCTATTATAATAAATAAAATTATATACAAAAACTATAACACTTATCTTGATCATTTGAATGATTTATAAATAATCCCTTAACTGCCGATTAAAAGTTACGTGATTCGCCCTCCCCCCCCCTCCAATGCCGTCATTTTTCCACGTAGGCACGCGTATGTGATGTATTGGGGGGGGGGGGAATAAAAAAGGAAATCCTCTGATATAAGTAAAACCTTCGCAAACTCTGTCAAGGCCCTTTTATTGGATTCTAATGCCTTCGGAATTATTTTATGGATAGCAGGGCACGGAAAAGATCGGAAAGACGTATATTTACGCCCGGGGCATTTAACGCAACGGTTGAGCGAGACGTATAAAGAAGCCTGTGGCATTTAAGAATTTAAAGTCGTGTTATGTGTGTAGCTTTAGCGTCAAAGTATAGTATTGTAGAATTCAATGCATCGTTATTTGTATGTAGGGGGGGGGGCGCTATGAAAATTATGATTGAATATTGGGTCGAAAATATTGAAAGGTTGAGAAGCACTGGCTTAGAAGCTTCGCTACTGTGGCGCCTCCTTTTGAGAGCGTGCCACTATGTGCGTCACGGAAATAGAGGGATGACGAGTATACTCGTCAATCACAGAGAAAATGTCGCTGTTAAAACATTAGATCAAAAACATAGGTTTGTTTTGTAAAATTGGAAATTTTATTAATAATACTTATTTATTTGATAAACAAAAGCATATGTTGTTGTTGTTAGTATGTCCATGATGTGCAGATTAATGAAAAAAAGAAGCTTTGATCGCTCCGAAGCTGTCAAAGACAGCTTCGGCAACCTCAACAACTTTATCAGAGATGATCAAATCCTCTGGGTCTTCTGGGCTGATCATGAAAAGCCTGACTCGAATTGCTGGGCAGCTGAGGATATGTTGTGGAGACAGTTGAACATTAGGGCAGTTTGGCCAATGATTTGTGTAACTTCTTTGTCCGTCAGTTGAGATTTTCATTCCTTTTACGCGCTTTGTTCTAAGTCTAGTTATTATTGATGCTATTGTACGGTTGCTATTTAGAGCTGGGATGGAATATTTAAAATTATTGTTGAAAAACCTTCGGCTGGCAACTGCATTGGCGTCGATGAGGGTCGTGAGGTTAGATGATGATTGGCAAGCTCTGGATTCTTTGGCAAGTCCATCCTTTCTCATTCCCGAAGATATTTACATAACAAAAGCATGCATTACATACATATTACTAGAAAAACGCAAGAAAAATTAAATATATATAAAGGTAAGAATTTTAAAAGAAAAAATCGGGAAATATAAACTTTTCGACTTTTGCCTTTGCCCTTTTAGGCTAACATCTAATAAACATTATCATTGCACATAAATAACGAACTTATACGCTGTTTCAGCCTGTGCCTACGGAGCGCATGAGTTAATCTTAAATTTTTCATGTTTTTTATTCATTCGTTTTTCACCGGCCTGGCCTCAAAATATTCTAAACATTTTGGAATTTGAGAATATGCCTTTAAATAGTCAATGATCACTACTTTTTACGCATGACGAGTATACTCGTCATGACACAAAACCCTGCAGCTTCTCCATGACGAGTGTACTCGTCATGACACAAAATCCTGCAGTTTCTCCATGACGAGTATATTCGTCATGATACAAATCCTGCAGCTTCTCCATGACGAGTGTACTCGTCAGTCATAGTTAACTGGTTAAGAACATTTGTCAGGGAAATCCTAAACACAAGTTCAACAAAATATAGTTTGAAAAAACTAAAAAACACACTTTTATAGTTAATCGCACTAAAAAGTAAAAATAATTCTTAATATAAATGATTAATGAGAAAATTAATGTCATTGGGGTAAAAGCGTGTGGTGCTCTATATCAATTGTTATAATTTCTTACAAGTTATATTCCGAAATGCTGAGTTAGTGTAAAAGTATAGAACGAAACACCCCACACGCTTTTACCCCAATGACATTAATTTTCTCGTTAATCCATTTTATTCTTACAATAAGAATTATTTTTACTTTTTAGTTCGATTCACTATAAAAGTGTGCTTTTTAATTTTTTCAAACTATACTTTATTTTCAATTTTTTAGTTCGATATACAATAAAACGTGATTTTTTAGTTTTTTGAACTATCATTTATTTATGTTGGATCTGGAATTATATATATATATATATATATATGAAATATAATTGAAATCTGGAAATATATAATTAGTCGCAAATCTGGGAATAGTATATGAAATTAATCGCCAAATCTGGAAATGGGATCTGGAATTAGTCGCCAAATCTGGAAATGAATATGGAATTAATCGCCAAATCTAAAATGGGATCTGGAATTAGTCACCAAATCTGTAAATGAGATCTGAATTAGTCGCCAAATCTGGAAATGGGATCTGGAATTAGTCGCCAAATCTGAAAATGTATATGGAATTAGTCGCCAAATCTGGAAATGGGATCTGGAATTAGTCACCAAATCTGTGAATGAGATCCTGAATTAGTCGCCAAATCTGGAAATAGGATCTGGAGTTTGTCACCAAATTTGAAATGGGATCTGAAATTAGTCGCCAAATCTGGAAATGGTATAATGAATTAGTCCCAAATCTGGATATGGTATAATGAATTAGTCCCCAAATCTGGAAATAGTTTTTCCTGTTAATCCTGATCAGGACAATGGAACAAAATTATAAAATTATTGTATTGTCATCGGTCCTTGACAAGTGTGCAAAATTTCGAATTAATCTGACCTGTTAAAGTGGGTAAAAATCAAGTTCAATGATTCCATTACATACAAGTGAAGCATATAAAAGCGTGTTAAAAATATACAAAATTTGCATCGAAAAACTTTAACCGGAACCCCGAAAGTACACTAATAATAACAAAGAAAGAAAGTTTAGTGAAACCGTATATTTTTTGAAGAAAATGATGGATAGCTGTAAAAAGCAGAACCAGTACGCACATTTTTTATCGACACTGGTGACCTAGTAAAGAAACCATAGAATAGTTTTATAAACAACCCTGGCATTTTCATTTCTCCAAATCCTACATCATGATTTTTCTCATTTTTAAAAATTTGTAAGTTTTACTGTGTTTCAGTTAATTTTGAAAATGATTAATCTTCCGAAGAAAACCTGAAAGCCAATTGAAAGTCAAACACAAGCAGTAGTAAAAGAAACTTGTAGAGATGAGTAATATCTCTGAAGCTCTAGAAGGTTGTGATAAATTGTTTCACCAATCATTTATCATTTTTTCAAACACTTTTTAGTTATGTTATCGTTTTCAAACTCATGTACCAATCGTTCAGTGTCTATAAATGAGAAAACTATAAAATTTTCATTATAAATCTTATAAAGCAATAAGAAAATGATATTTTATAGAAGTTTTCCTCTCACACAACAAACAATAACAAAAAAGAACGTGCGAAAGTTCTGGAATGTGTGTTGTATATTGTTTAAAATTTTTTGGAAAATTTACTCTAGAGATGTTGCTTTGCAAATTCTGTAGAATTCATTTTTAACACGAAACATGCTTTCTTTGCAGACAGCAACCTTGTAAATATGTAACGGTTTTGTGTAACAATGTCTGTAACATTTTTACTGAATGAAAAATTTTCTTTAATAGCAAAATTATTTTTTAAAATTTTTGGAGTGATTGAAACAGAACATAATAAAGCGAATTAGTGTTTTTAAACAAACTTAAAGCAACACGCAGTGGCGTAACGTACACCCCCGCATTGCGGAAGGCCCAGGGTTCTAGGGGGCCCAAAGCCTGGTTGCTGCCAAATACTTACCCTTTGTAAAATCCAACTTGGGGACCCAAAACCTGACTTTCCAGGGGGGGGGGCTAAATATTCTCCGTTACGCCACTGGCAACACGAGGGCTATTAGCGATGTACCTTGTAATTTTGAACCAGTCAAATGATGAGAGCTGCAGCCCCACTCTCCAAACTTCCACACGAATCCACGTGAGGACTTTGAGCCATGGTAAATTAAGCGTGCATCAGTCCCTCTACACGACGGATAATTAAAAAAAATTTGGGTCAGAAAGATAAAAATTATATGTATGTACAGGGTGATCACAATTAAAGTCCCACTTTAAAAATGCTGTAAAAAAGAGCCACTGTTCAAAATGACTTCAAATTCGTACTGAATATATATGAAGAAAGGGTAAACGGTATGGCATAAGAAAACAATCCATTGTTCCTTTTTCGTGGTTTTTGGGTCTAAGGAAAATTAAAAATCGATTTTTTCCCCATCCAATGTGGTACAACCTTGCTGTGGTGCGGATGGGCTTTTCATTAACAGTGTAACAAATGCTGAATCACTCGGAAGTCTTTTTTTCTGTCAAAAAACCGAAACAATCATACGCATTAAACAGTACAGTTGGTTTAAGGTGTGATTCCCCCTCAGGGGGCTCATCTTCTTTAGATGAGTACGGGTGTCACAACCTCGAGGTGCCCTAGTGATATTTCCCTTTTCCCAAGGGGTTTACTGTCTTTGGTAAACACGGGTTTCACGAACCCGGGGTACCCTAGTGATCCTTCTCTATTTTCGACCCTCCTTTTTGTCATCCTGCTATATTTCTTTTATGTCTAGATCACAGATGAATCTTATGTGTGGCGCAGTATAGCCAAAATTGACTCTTGCGCCATAAAATACCACACTCACTCACTTAAAGTGCAGTTCATGTTAAATCAATCGTAATTTGATTCCAAATGCCACTTATAGCCGAATCCGGTGGCCAAGTGGTCAGCACCAATAGAGACTCGCCGTATAGGGGAGCGATGCACGTTAAATCAGTCGAGAGCTCAAACATCCTCCCGTTGATGTGGTGTGGTAGTTAGGATAGAGGGGGGCATCTCAGATGTCGTCCTCGTCACTTGACCATGGTTCAAAATTAAGAGGTCCGTCGCCAAAAGACCTCGTGTAGCTGAACAGTGCGACGTTAATATTCACTCTCTCACTCACTGACTCATAGCCGAATCCCCTTTCGTTATGCCGCTTACAGTGCCTATTGACACACATTCGAACTTTTTCTTATGCCGCAATGTTTTCTCCCTTTTCAAGTACCGTAAAATCCAGCGTATAACACGCGCTTTTAATACAAAAAATATCGAAATTTATGAGTGACGTTATACACCGAGTATAAAAATGAGAGCTCTAAAAATAGGTAGAAGATCAGCTTAAAATTTAATAATTCTGCACATATCAAAATACTGTGTATTTAAAAGAAATGAAATTCCGTACGAACATTAGGGGTTGTAGTTCTAGAGCAGTGATTCCCAAAGTGGTCTATATAGACCCCCAGAGGTCTATGACGACCTTCAAGAGGTCTACGTCAGCCAAAAATTATTTTGGGGGTCTATTATGTATAAGTGGGGGTCTATGATAGTGGCTCAGTTCGTGACTTTAATTTTAAAAGAAAATTTATAATCAAGGGGAAATCAAATTTTACCTATTTAACAGATTTATTTACTAAATTTAATGAGGTTAATTTGCATTTACAAGGTGACAGCATACATTTTATTAAAACAAGAACCAATTCAGCTTTTCTTTCCCGAGTTAAGCTAAAAAAGTATAATACTGGAGGTCCTGAATTTTGTAAATTTATCATAGAGAATCTGTCAGAACGTTTTAACCCACGTTCAACATTTAAATACCTTTTATTCAGATTATAAAACCAGGTTTGAGAATGCTTTGACTATGGCAATACCACAGTAGGCAATGAATTCATATGGTCATATTGAAAAAAAAATTTCATATTACAATAGGAACTAATAAGCATTAATGAAGATCTTAAAGTTTAGAAGTGGATGCCAGCAATTTTGGCTCTAAAAAGTCAAACTTGTTATTTGTCCCGTCTTATAAAATATCGTGAGGAAGTTTTTCATTGCTTTTCCTAGTGTGAAGGAGTTTCAGCTCGGTTGCCTATCTCGGGGAAAAAAACCTGGACACTACTAACAGAAGAGATTTAAGGGTTAAACCAGACAAGATAGATACCAAATGTTGAAAATTTGATATCGTAGTATTAGAGATTCATCCTCCATTAAAATAATTTGTTTAGTTAGTTTATTTAAGAATTTTATTTATTATTGAACTTTTAATTTAATTAATTAAAATGAGCTTTTTAAATTTTAAACACGATACTTCATTACAGTTAGAAATTTAATTCTTTTAAAGTAGGAGGAGTAGTACCAGTTGTGTCAAAAAGACATTTAAGTTGATAAATTTGCAAAAATTCAATATTAATTAAGCAGGGGTCTACCCAAACCGAAAAACATGGCAAGGGGTCTATGAGACAAAAAAGTTTGGGAACCTCTGTTCTAAAGGAATACTATTTCTTTCAAAAGTCTGGGGCAGTAACGCACACAGGATTTTTTCAAGGGGATGGGGGGGGGGGGTTCAAGGTCGAAAGTCCACCACTCTCGTATTACACCGTCAACATATTCTTTTAATTTTTTCGACTTTCGAGAACAAAAAATAGTAAAAAAATTAATGATTGAATAAATAATTAGCATTAATTAATATTAATTATTAATAAAAATACTTAATTAAACTTTTTTATTCTTTTTACATAAGATTATAATCAATCGAAAAAATCAAGGGTTTGGGGGGGCGGTCCGGACCCGAGGACCCCCCCTTTTTGTGTGCGCCACTGTTGTGGCCTGGGGTAATATACATCTAATAGATGATTTCAAAACATAAGAGCATTCATTACATTCTTACATTTCAGGTTAATTCGCAAAAAAGTGGGTGCCTGTTATACGGCGAATATACCTAAAAATTAAAACAATGCTGCTTTAAAATATAGGTGGTGTGCGTTATACCTCGGACTTCACTGTATATTCAATTCAAATTCGAAGTCATTCTGATTAGTGTTTCTTTTTTTAAAAGCATTTTGAAAGTGGAACTTTAATTATAATCGCCTTGTATATATATGAAAAAACTAACAATCCAGAGAATTTTTTTGTAATATTAAAAAATTTTGTTCAAAAAACATTTAATCTGAAAAAAAAATCCATTTATATAAAATCTCAACAAACGTCCTCATCGAGAATATGCATACTTTTCAATCTATGCTTACCTTGTATTTCTCCCTCACGATTGAAAGCTCTTTGAAACAAATTATTATTTCTTTCTTCGGTACATGTTATTTTGTATTACGAGAAAGAACAAACAAAAAAAAAAAAAAAAAAAAAACCATTTAATTGACAGCAGTTGGATTAATTAAGCTTTGCGCCCGAAAAAATCCCACAATACTAAAGAAAAACCACTGCTATGTTCAATTGTTCCAAAATAATATCTATTGAAATTATTGAGCCAATACATGGTAGAAACAAATTGGGAAAATCTAGGTTTTGAAACGCTTACCTAAGCCCATCTGTACCCCAAAACACTTCTGCGGAACCTTAATATTCTTTTAATTCACTCTTCCACTGAACCATGACCAATGAAATTTCCACTGCCATTTAAATTGTATACAAAAATCTACTCAATTAATCCTTCAGGCTTCAATAAAATCTATTGTCTGTAAGATTACAAGAAAAAAAGATTACGACTAGCTTTTACGTGTTTAATAGATTTTCAATGCATACGGGGTTTTTTTTATTGTGACTAATTAATCTATTTAAAACTTTTCATTTGTTTAAAATTGTATCAATCCCTCTGGCATTTTTATCTGATGCTCTTTGAACATCTTAATAAGTAATTGAAAGTTTTGACATAAGATTGTAGAGATGTCCTATAGATTTTTTATGTAGAAATAACGTAATTTGTTTAAAACTCTTCCATGTCAGAAAGATTAGCAATAATATTTCTAATAGTTTTATTTTAACTTCTGTAAACTATTCTTATGAAGTTAAAAGCTACAAATCAGCATAATTTTGAGTCGAGTTGCCACAGTGAGATCGCAATTAAATAGCTGTTTATTTTACATTCAGTCGACTCAAGTTCATGGTGGTTGAATGCGAATTTAACTGCCACCACAAAATATTTTTAAAGATTCAAAATCCCTACAAATAAAATAACTTTGCATAAAAATTTCATTCCGATTTTAAATATTAAAATTTTTAAAAATATTGTAAAAATATTTTAGCATACTACTAAAGTCAAAAAGTTCCCTGAACGGTCATCTACATTCACACAGGTGTACTTTGGGGAAGAAATATCTCTTTTGAAGGTTGGCGGCACTAATAAGGTGTAATGTGCTAGGATTATCAATTGATGATACTGGAACGATATTTTAATGGTTAATTTACGGACACAAAGGATGACACATTGATGCAACTATTTACATCTATAAGGAAAACTTTTAAGGTAAATAATAATTCTGTTTGATGGCTGAATAATGACTTTTAGAAGAAACACTAAAGAACGTAGAATATTCATTGGGGCTCATGATCTCACAACAGGTCTTTATCCTCTATCTTCATGTTTGGTTGTTGATTTTACTGATTAATTTGCCATGTTAGATTTGAGATATTAAGTTTAAGAGGTGAAAAAATTTGAAATTAAGATTAAGAATTAAAATTAAATGATTGCACCCTTGAGATTTAATTATATTGCTGGAGCCTTTGGTTTGTTTGAGTTGTGTGTGAAGTGTGAGAAGTTAAAAAGGGAATTAAAATAATCTATATCAGCCGAAAACAGCCTCTGAAAACAGAGGTTTGAGATAAGCCAACTTAATCGTGGAAGTGCGGCAGCTAGTTCGGTGACCGGGGGAACCCAGCACCTCGCTTAGCCTTCCGGCCAACTGAAGATCACCGAAAAACGGATGGATTGAGTGCGTCTTTGGGTGACAGACACTCGTCCAATCACGAAATAGCTACTCGTTGGGGGGGGGGGTTATGCAGGTAAACACTAAAGAATGTGCTAGGATATCATCCAACACATCTGCTTCGGGCCGATACAAAAACCTTCACGCAAAGCTCGCTGTTGAATCTCGCTGCTCTTCGAAAGATAATCACAGAAATTATCTCCTCACAAAACTCTCTAGTGGAGCTTGTCGTCTTCTCTCGCTTAGAGGCAATCACAGAAATCCAAATATCCACACTAAGCTCTCTGGTGGTGCTAAAAACGACCTCTCTTGTCGAGAGGTGAACACCGAATACCCTGGTGTGGCACTCGCGCAGGCGCAGTACCTCAGATCAGTCTGCGTTTCTACCTAGAGTCTTAGAATGGGTCTAGAGTTCGTTACAAAGGAAAACACTCAGCCATCTAGAGTTTATTTCTTGTACTGTCGGCGTTCGCTGCAGATCATTTCTGACAAAGCGAATACTTTGTTCATTGGATTTTGAAATGTCACCTTTGGAACAGCGTCCATAACGTCCTGCATTTTCCCCAAGAAATCCCCTTCTGAGACACTCAAGATGTTGAAGTAAGCATACGTACTCTATGCCATGAAAGAAAATGGCTGAGTACAATTGATATAGGCGTTTTCGTGAAGGTCCACTAACACTGAAGGTAACCTATGAAATGGCCGCCCCTCTTCTTTTCTTCCACAAATGAGAATGTTGGGCGCTTTCGAGAAATTGTGTGTGTGGACAGACGAATAGCCATTGATGATTTTGCCACTCAACTTGGAATTTCGCATGACAGCGTTCACAGCCTTCTTCAAAATGATTTGAAAATGAACAAAATCGTTTTTGTATGCACATGGTTCCAAAAAATGTTATCACCTGAACAAAAAGAAATGAGAGTGAACATGTCCAGGGATTTGATTGACATGGCTGATGAAGATGACATCCTCTTGAAGAAAATCTTGACAAGTGATGAAACATGGTACTTTCTTAACAACCCTCATACAAAACATCAGTCAAGGGAGAAACTTCTGGGGTTTTCAATCTCGGGATTTCGGGTTTATATTACCCAAATCCCAGGATCCCGGGTTTGGTCTCGAGCTTAGGATTGTACTATTTATTAAAAATACTTACACAGTAGCATAGTTGAACTTGCATAATAAAACTGAAAATATAATTAAAAATTGGGGTTTAATATTAATTTTATTGTGTGTGAAACAAATAAAAAATAATAAAAACAAATAAAAATAGTAGATAAGGAAATTAAAAAAGACATTTCTTCATTCCTTGTGTTTCTATAAATAAGTTTTTAAAAAATAAAAGCTCGTCCAGCGTTTCATCGTTCAAACGACTTCTTATTTTTGTTACAAATTGTCCTGCTGAAGAAAATGCTCTCATTCGAAGTATTTACTAGTAGGTGTTATCGTCATTAAATAGGAGTATGTCCTTTTCAGGTAGTCACCACGTCTCCCTACATTTTCAAAAAAGGGACATTTTTTTAAAAATTTTTGATGACAGTGACAAATGTAATAAACTGCATTGGTGCGTATACCTCTTTGATAACTTTATCTATAGTTCTTCTGTTACACTTAATGGTTTTTGTGTATAAATTGATCCAGTTATTGAATCAGAATGCAAATCAATTTCAAGTGTTACCTCATTTGAAATACCAGTTATATGAGCTGTTTGCAGTGCAATGGAATTTGAAGTATGTCTCAAGTCTTTCAAGAAGGCCTGCTATTAATTAACGGGATTTAATTGAAGAACTGTGGCAAAATCTATTCTTTAGATGTTGTTTATATTATTGAGTAAGTATTTCACAAAGTGAGTCACTTAGATCTGTGGGACATTCTCCCGTACGAGAAATGAAAGCTGCATATATTTTTTGACTTATAGCACTTATTAATTGCTTTAAAAAATTCTACGTACATATTTCAGAAACAAAATATTAGTTTTCTAAAAATTAAATTCTCCGATCATTTTGATGAGAAAAAAATTTTAAAATATAATTCAAACAAAAATTAAATCCCGGGATTTCGGGATCCCAAGGCTGCAAATCCTAGAAACTTTGCTTGGACAAAAGTCGAGGAAAAATGCGACGAATCAACTGAAGAACCTTTCAAAAAATGGATTTCAGGAGTGTTGTGAATAATTATACGAATGCTGGAACAATTATGTAGATGCAGGAGGACAGTACTTTGAAGTTTAATAAGATTAAATTATCGTTCTATTTTTTAATAATTTGCAATTGACCTATTTTGGGAACATTTCGATCCTCCCATATATGAATCAAAAAGTCACAATGCATCGCATTCATTCTCGATTTGAAGACAAACATACCATCAAGGTGTGTTTGGATATGTGTATAATACTGCTCCAATAGATTTTTCCAAACAAAATGAATCTTTGATTAGCCGAATCTGTGGTGATTTTTCCTGAGTCAAATAATCATTGAATATAACTATAATATTCATTCTACAATTGCGTAATAAATTCGTTGGCCACCTACTAGCAATTCATGTACTTATAAATTTCAGGTAACTTTGAATATATATATGATATTGATTGAAATATATATTTATTATTAATAATGCTCAGTAACGATTGATAAGTGAAGTGAAGACAAATGTGTAACAGATTACAAAAAAATCGTTTTAAACTAAACTAAGTTTATTCGAAATCGTAGAATAATTCAGTAATTTCAATTCCAGAACTCTGTTAGAATTATTAAAATGCCATTTTTTTTAAGTAAACCATATTTTTAGTTATTAAATCAAAATTTATTAGATCTGTTTCAACTTTCGTATTATTCGACACTTTATGTAGTTTCGACACTTTCATTTCAAAATTATTTTTAAAAAGTTTAATTCATTAATAACTTGCATATGTTTCAAAGTTGACCATACAAAATATATAATTATTATATCTAAACAGAATTAATCAAATTAATATCAATTACTTTACATATTTGAATTTTTTTCTATATGCATCAAACAAAGAGCGATGTTTAAAATATAAATGATTTCATCTTCAAATACCACTAAATACCAGTGAAGAAGTGTAATTTGATGTGATTCAGCAACATTAATCATATGATTAGAATATTTTTTTTACCAAATTATAACAGAATATCTGTATTTCTTTTACAGCGTTTTATGGAGTCATATTTAAAGAAAATGAAGAGCCTGCATTTTCAAATTTTTACTTCTGGAGTTCTTTGGGATTTTCTGTCGCATATGCTTACAGTGACAGTTTTATGTACTAGTGTTAAAATTTATATACTGATTTGCTTTGCTTGTGTTTGCGATTGCAGCATATATCCTAGTTGAGTATAACAACTCGGATAAAAAGAGGGAAACGAGACGAAATCTCAACACTCCAAAAAGTGGAACAACTAGTGCATGTTAGGGACAATGAAGTCAGTTTGCTTCCTTGAAGATGCTACTGATATTTCCTGTATAAAATGAAATAAAACGCCTGTGTTTTTTGGAAGTGTGAGTCTGTTGTTATATTTTTAGTGAACTATTTAACATAAATACATGGGAAAATGACTACAACCTTAGGGTGATAAAAAGGGTTTATTAAACAATAAATGATAAAATAGTTTATAATATAATAAATAGGAGGAATGTCTTTCTCCTGCGTCTAGTGTTTAGCGTCTATAGGCATCCGTCCAAGTGATTTCACGACAAATTGTTAAAAGGAAAACTTCATTTTAAAGCTGATAGCATACAGTGTTAATATAAGCCACATAAATTATGATAATTTTAGGTTTACTCGTATTGATAAAAATGAATATCAAATTTCTCTTTCCTTAATTTGTGGAGAAAACCTTCGTGATAGTACAATATTGCCAACAAAAAAAGTCCACATTTTTTATGCCTAAATACGCTAATATCCATTCAAAGATAAATGCTCAGTATTAGTTTTTACTATTACAAACTTAGAAAAGGTGGTTTCTATATAAGATGAAGTGCTAAACTAAAGTTAAGGTGAATTTTTTTCCCTCGTTTAAAATGAAGAGGACGATATTCTTAAAACTTTTTTTTGTAAACGATATTTTGGTGTACTAAAGGAACATATATACATAGCTGTTATTTTCAATTATTTAAATAACATGGGTACTGACTGATACGCAATGTAAGAATGAAAAGAGAATATAAAATGTATATATATTTCTTTGGAGTACCCACACAGTTTAAAAAAATACCGGGTAAGCAAAAAGTTCGTACAAACTTTAAAAGTTTATAAATCCCGGAAAATTAAACAAAATAAAAAAACGATTTGCAGGTTTAGCGTCGATAAGTGTCACGGGATTTTTTTTAAAACAAGGGGAAAAAACCTGCTGACAGATGGCGCTCATACAAACGACTGAGTTGGAAATATGCAAATGAGACAGGCGATTACAAATACTGATGTTCTTGATCCAGATCTATTTCTCCATTGCATACCAACTAAATGAATTAGGATGATGAGCGAAAAAGAAAGCTTTGTTGGTGAAGCTGTTTTCCATGAACAAAGAATCAGCGACTGTTGCACTGCGGAAATTCCGACTTCAGAAAAATGTGAAGACTGAAAAAGGGCCTTCAAAAGCTTGTGGCGCCTCATATAGCTTGTTCAGCGATTTGAGGAAACTACATCGTTCGGGGATCGTGTAAGATCCGAACGACCAAGTCTAAGAATCATTAACGTTGCAAGTTTACATGGCCTCCTCGGTCTCCAGCTCTGACTCCATTAGACTTTTGCTGTGGGATTTTTAAATTCCTGTGTGTATTAATCCCTTCCATCCAATCTTTCGGAATTGAAAGATGCGATCCACAGATAGCTGTCACGTATACAGGCGGACATTCTGCCCTCTTCCATTGTTGGATTTGTGACACGCTTGGAATGTGTCATTTCTTGTGGTGGTGGATATGTGGAGCACGTATTGCTGTAATAAATGATTTGGTAACGTCTCTTCTGTTATTTGCGAGTCTTTTTCTTTCGCTTATGTATGAAACGCCACCTATTGGGTGTTTTTTTTTATTTTTTTAAAAATTTTTCTTATCTTAAAAAAAATCCCTTGACTTATCGATGCTAAACCTGCAAACCATTTATTATTCTGTTTAATTTTCTGGGTTTAATAAATTTTTAAAGTTTTTACGAACTTTTTGTCCACCCGGTATTAAATGGGACAATACAACGATTTATGTTACAAATCAACATTTAGCATTACTTGAAAAAGAATTGCGAAATACTTTCCCACTATAAATATCAAAATTACAACTGCTTACGAAGTCTATTTTCTGCTGTCTACTCATAAAGGTATTATTACTTTTTTTGTTACAAAAAGAAGAGTTTTTATTACGCTACCACAATTTTGTTTTAAATTTCGTTTATTGATAGTGATTTGTGTAAACCTTGCTCAAAACAATTTAGAGTATATTGTGAGTTCGATAGAGCAATCATATAATCAACAAAAATGAGAGAGAATACGTTAAAAAAATTGTAACGTTTACAAAGTTGGGAATAAGCAAATTTTTTTCTGAGATATAGAAAAACTACGCATTTTTTTAGGAGTTAAGAGGGACCTGCAGCATTTCTTCTATAGGAGTAGATTAAAATCGAATGACACGCGTTGAACGTGATAAAAGGGTATAAACGATGTCTAAACAACATAACTTAATTTCAAATCGGTAACCTGGAGGGTCATCGAGGGCTTACATTGGGGTGATATGCAATTCATTGTAGCGAAAGCATTAGAAGTTTCTCAATATATCATTTCCACACTATGGAATCGGTTTTTGGAAACAAGAAATGTTTGCCGAGGATCGAGACAAGGTTGTATGCCTGCTACAACACAAAATAAGGATTGCTATTTACTAAAGGTAAGGAGAATATATATATATATATATATAATATATATATATACCACACTATAAACGCCACTTTATTGTAATAGCACCTACAGAGGCCTACTGGTGTTAAAGTTTCAAATTAATTTCTTCGAAACTTACTCCACCATGGGAGTTTGTGCTTTATTAAACCTACGGTACGGGTTTCATTGATAGGGAGCACCCATCAGAGGCGGCTCTATGGCCAGACAAACAAGACAAAAACAGATAAATACGGGTGGCATTCGGACAGAATTTGAAAAATACTTTTTTTTGTTACGGAAAAATTGGTATGAAAATATTTTCTAAAATTTTATTATTTATACTTTGTATAAAATAAAACACAAATGAAAACGATTTTGAACAAAATGACTACTGAGTTAAAAGAAAACTAGGTTATTTTAATGTCAATGAAATTATTTTGTATATATGTATCCATAGTTATAGTTAAGAGTATATGGATTGTAAAATTTTATTTTTGGATTATATCAAAGTAATATTGTTGACGCAAAATTTTATTCGTAACAGAACTTCCCCTTCCGGAACGAGACATTGTATGACTTTCATTACGGTTCTCAGAAATAAAAGTGGCTCATTTGCCTTATTAATTGTTAATTTTGAAATTTTTTTGAAAATTTCAGAATGTTCGAGGGCGGGCTTAAGAACTATCTGGTGCACAATACAAAAGAAAGAGACTCGAAAAGCAAGCTCATATTAAAAAACAGACCGGAAGTTCACCGAACTATTTTCAAGGCTCTAGAAAAAAAAAGGCAGTATAGAATAGAATCTGATTTAGATTTTCATGATGAGGATGTTGTAGATGAAATAAATACATAGAACCGTTAGTGGCACTGCTCTCTTGTAGGGACTTCTCCTAGGAAATCCAAAGATCATGATAATTTAACGATGGTATTTTGAAGATATCTGAACCTGGTCAATTATTCTATCAGACGCCGATCATCGTGGATTTGGTAATACTGTAACTTTTAAAATGAACAGGGATGTATCTACTGCTATATCAGACGCATCAATGATAAGGGCTCCGATATGTGTAGCATTTTCACACTTTCAAATAACTTAATTAATGCGATCATTTTTTGTTTATTTCCTAAAAAAGGGCCCCCAAGGAGTTTTGATACAGAGCCCACTCAAGTCTAGCTACGCCTGTGAAAATGAAGAAAGTTAATCGCATTATGTAAGCCTCCTTTATAATGCAGGGCTGTACAGTTTCTTGAAAATAAATGAATCCACATTTTTTAACTGTAATTTACAACATTATATACTTTCGAGTCATTAATATGAAGAATAAATTTTATCCATACATCTTGGTTATTTTAAGGGAAAAAAAGTCTTTCAGACTAAGTTATGAATAAATCTGCATCAATTTAATTTTGAAGAGAAGTGACATAAAGCATTATTTATATTTATGAACCGACCATGCTGTCGTAGTGTAAAATTGGTTGTTACTCTAAAAGAATAAATACGTATTTAAACAAAGTACAACGTAAAAGGGAATTTATTCCAATTTGTTGCTTCATAAACTCTTGTTAAAAATCCCGTATGTAAAGAAAATGAACCTTTTGTTTCAATAAATTATTTTTTCAAAAATGTCAAGTTAGTTTCGATACAAATTAGGAATTTGATATCGTACAGTACGGATTTAAAAAGTAAAATGTAAATTTAGTTCCGTTACAAATTTAGGAATTAATTTGATATCCATTAGCTACGGACTTTTCCGCGCTGTTGTAAAATTTCGTGAAGTTGAGGTATAACATTACAATAGGATAACATTAGACTTGCCGCGTTACATTACATCTTAAACGAGTAGCATACCTGTAACAAATTTAACTAGCTGTCAAATAATTTATTAATACCATCATTTAAAAAAAAAAGCAATGGACCCTGAAGAAGGACCTATTAATGGCCGACAATTGTTAATTGAAAAATTAAAATCTGTAACAGTAACCCGAACAACCGACAATAATAAATGGTTATTAATGGCAGCAAAAGATGTGACAAAGAACAACAAAGATTCCGAATCACATCTTTACGATACTTTCTGCTGGGAATTTATCAATTGTTCAAGATATGTAACGTTTTGAGGTACCAGAATTAATCACTTACCATATCCCAAACATTTGCAACATCATGTTGACTTTATTGATTATAAATGAGTATCAACAGCAGAAAGAAGTTCAGAGGTATACAAGGTGAAGGGATTCAGGCTTTATCTTGTTGAAAAATATTCATATGATGACATGCAATGACTATAGTGAATTTATAATAATTTACCTGCTTTTTCATATTTTTGTGTTAAAATAGTTTCAATCCATTACTTACAACGATAACTTCTTTGACTGCTTGAGGTGTGTGGGATATAGCATGATAAATACTATAACCTCAAAAAGAGGTAAATTTAATTTATAAACCAGTCCACATTAATTCTTGAATTTCCTATTTATTTGTTCACTCATTTTGATTGATTAAATACATAACAAATACTTGTATTGAATGATGTACATATTATTTCTGATTCTTTCATGTAGTAATTTATTTGATATGTGATTTAAGGCTTTGCACATTTTAACTTTACTTTAACACTATCTTTCCAGTGTAAAACTACTGGAATTTCTCGATCCAATATTAGCTTTAAAATTTTTTGGTACTTACGTATTATTGCAACCTATTGGTCACTTTATGTGAAATGAAACATGTGATTGACAATTCAGTGCATACAACACATGTTAAATTGGGGTTGTCAACTAAAGGAGTTATCTTGAACATTGGCAATTGTTGTGATAATTGTTTGTGCCAATTTTTCTTTTGATAATACTAAGAATTTACTTCATAATTACTTGGATTTTTTTAGTTTGAACTTCCTACGATTGCAAAATCTTGCCACAATCATGAATGGTTTTTAAAACTTTTCTTTTAAAATAAGATAGACATTTTTTACAATTATATTATTCTATAGAATTGGCAAAAAAAATTTGTAATCTAATATTTTTTAGTTTTGAATATGTTCACAAAGCTAGACTAATTAATGTGTATTTTTTACCTAGACAATGGAATACTTTTGTAAACCAAGATTGTTATCAATATTCAGAAAGATTTTGAAAACTAAACCAAATCAAATTATTTACCCAGTCTCCTATGTGTTATGTGATCATTCTTATTATTCTGTTTCTATATGCAAAGGTTTGAAACCTTTTACTCCTGTCACTAATCAAGTTCAAAATTATGCAAAGAAAGCTCAAGGCAAAAAAGGTAATTTTTTAATGTAATTCATTATTATTTTGCACTTTTTTATGGTTTTTGCACTCATGTGATATATATAAGTTAGGATAAATTGCTATGTCTCATTTTACCATTGCTATGTGATGTATATAAGTTAGAATACATTGCTATGTCTCATTTTACCATTGCTAAATAGCAATGGAAAAATAAGACATGTTGAAATACTGAATTCACGAATATGAAAGTATTATATTGTGTAATCCTTTTTATTGCATTCAGTTGTCTAGTATATGTGAATCTGCTCAAAGATTTTTTTCTATGTGTGTATTTTATAATTGGAATAGGAAAAATTGGACCTTTTAGAATGGAATATTATTGAAAACTCAAACTTAATTGGAAATTAAACATAACAGTAATTTAAATTGGTATTTGGAAGTAATTCTGTTTTAAGAACTGTGGCATTTCAAAATTTAAATCTTCATTTGTTTAACCAAAGGTAGAAGTCATAGATAAAAATGCAATCATACTTTAGTTACAACTTTTAAAAAATAACCTTTCAAAAAGGAATTGTTTTTTAGTAATAGATTTTCCATCTATGACTTAATTTTAAAAAAAATATTATGATTAATTTGTTAACTATGCCATCTATCCAATATAGTGTTTAGTGACTCTGATTGCTGTGCCGTAGGGCCTGGTTTCGAATCCCGGGGAAGGCAAGGGTACATGTAAATGTATAGTCCCTTTGTGGCATGGGAGTGCTTTAAATAGCTGTCAAGTCCCAAGTTCTCTTATAAGGTTGGTGGAAGGGAAAGAGAGATAGGAGGCTCTGATCCCCCCTCCAGGTGTTTTCTCTCTAAATTGGGGTGGAACCGAGCCAAATCGTACTGTCACCTGTATGGTGCTCAAAACTATGGCTAACTACAGACGTACTTCTAGCCCCTTGCCATGATTAATCTCGTGGGCATTGATCTGATGTGACTGTCAATCAGGCGGCATAAGTAACACTATTCAAATTATAAATACTAAGAATTTTCACATTAAAGTTTTATTTTATAATTAACTTTTATATAATGGTAATATGAAAAATTATTTCTATATAAGTTTTAAAAGTATTTTTTCTATGAATTTTGATTGAAATTTTATAATTTATTTATATTTTTTAAGCTTTTAAACAGCACATTATCTTAAAGGTAAGAAAATAATACAGAAAATCATTTATTTATTTATTTTTATAGTTAAATAAGTATTAAAATGAAAATAATATCTGGGTGTAGATGATTTTGTTAGCTTTTTTTGTATTGAGATTTCTATATATCCCTTTCACAATTTGCTTGGAAATGAGACTCGTATAATTTGTTTCTTTTTAACAACCTACCTTTAAGTATTTTTTAAAATTTCTGCTTATTTTTTGAAGTTTGTACTTAAAAGAAATTTGCATTCTTGATAATATTTCGACATTTTTATTCATTTTCAACTAAATGGAGCTGTAATTTAAAATTTCATGTATAAATGACCACTTCTATATATATATATTTGAAGACTGGCAGTAATAAATTTTATTAAACATAACATAAATAAACATAAATCTTATAAACATGTAACTCTAATAATGTCTACTTTTTATTTTTCTTTCTTAAAAATATAGATCTATTTATACTATTGAATTTTAATGAAATAATTTTATTCTTCAAGAAATGATACACACCGATTTTTTTTCCGTATATATAGATGATATTGTTCTATCTTGATTTTGTAAATATATATTTTAAAGGAATTATTATGGTAAAGGTTTTAAAATTATAAAAGCTTTACTTCAATTATTGAACAAATATATTTGAGTCATACTCATTAACTTAATTTTCTATTTGAAGAATTAAAATGCTATGATATATATGTAAATATTTTTAGGAGGGAAACAAAAATTGATGCAGTTGTCAGATGAGGAAATGGCTGATGCTATAGATATTCAGGAATACAGAGCTCAACTTAATGAAATACAAGAAAAGTTAAAAAAGGATTTTGTGGAGAACCTTTCTCTTCGGTCATCTGCTAGTATGTATTGAAAGATATTTGCATTAAAAAATTCTAAATCATAACTTGAAACTAAAATTTGATATTATTTAATCCTACTACATACTTTTGTACATATTTATTACATCTACAAAAAGAGAAATTTTTGAAATTTAGTGGATGATTTATTAAAATATGTGGTGTGTCTATTAATATGTAAATTAATCTTTTTCCTATGATTTTTTATTATTAGAAAATATTTGATATTTCTTACTTTTGGTCTTTATTACATATGGTTTTTCGTCCATCTTTAACTTGAGGTTAAGTACCTTAAATAATTTATCAAATTAAAACAATATTAGTTAAAGGCATAACTAAATTTTCATTTGTTAAAGATGAACATTTTTTTAAAAAAATTGTAATTTGAATTTTTTCTGTAATCAAAACAAACACAAAATAACCTTATTATATAATCATGAACATTTAAATGAATTTCTAACCCTTTTATTCACATTAAAGCTAAATCTTTACATAAAAAATATAATGAGAATGACATTGCATAAGTTTTGGTGGATGTTAAAAAAAATTACTGTATCTAAAATTATTAAATTTAATTTAAAGAAAGTATTAAATCAAAAAAGTATTTCTTATAAATTTAACCTTTACATTTTTAGCAAAACAATTACATCAATAGTTTTCAAAGTTATCTTTCATAAAGTCCATGAAACTCTTTCAAAATATCCAGTTTTTGCTATGGGAAAATTCTAAAATATATTAGCTTCCACAACAACAAAAAAGGCTACACTAGTTCTCTTTTTTTTCTTCTTCTTTAAATATATAATTTAAAAATTATCAAGTAATTTAATTTAAAAAATTTGTTCATATATTTTGAAAGCACTCTATTTTTCAGTAGTATAATTTAATCCTCTTTTACATACTTTTCAGTATTTCTATTACTACATCAGAAATAAAATGTAATTCTTTTTAATATCTTAATTATTTTTTTAGGTAATATTGACAATTTATTAGTGAAATTGGGAGATGAAGAATATCCTTTACATGAGCTTGCTCAAATATCAAAGAAAAATCCAAATCTAATTGCCATTAACATGTCAGATTTTCCTGAGGTAAATACTAATCTGTTTCTTTTAACTTCACATACATAGTTTAAGTACTGAATTATACAGCTGAAAACTATATCATAAAAATATTTTATTTTATTTTATCAGGAATTAAAATGATTTTGATATGTTTTTCATACTTTTGACCAAAATTTTTTAAATACTCATTAATCTTGTAATCTTGAAAAAAACTATAGAAAATTTTTGTTTTGGAAATGTATTAATGGTACAAGGCATTTGTGCAATCTGAGCCAGAATGGGAGAAGGGTGAGGAGTTATTGTAGATGTAACATTAAAAAATTGGTAAAATAATTCTTTTTTTAGTAATGTTAAAATATTATCAGTCTTAAGAATATATGTACCTAGTTGTGGCGAAGTTCTGATACAAAAATTTGAGATCCGCTGTGACTCAAACATGACAGATAATTTAAAATTTTGCCCTTAGAGATTGTATGCAATATTTTTCAAATAGTAATCTTTCTTGCATGTTGTTCTAAATAAGTCACAGCTTTAATATTTTGAACAGAAGGGTGCAGTAGATATTTCTTTGCATCAAAAAACAAGAGCCTGTCAGAGACAGGCATTTAGGTAAAAGAAGATTAATTATTTATTGAACCTGTCCGCCACACGGGACTAATAAAGATGTGACTCTTGCTTGTAAAAACTTAACAATATTAATTTTGTGTTTAAAAGATATAGACAAATTCCAGCAGCTTTGTGTGGTGAGAACCTCTCTTAGCGAGGGACAGTACAGGAACTGATCATTCCACACAGATCATGTTACACAAACAAGTCGAAGCAAACAACTTGTTGCCATCACGCAAAAGATAAATACAGTAGATGGCATTGAAAAAAGGCATGACAGTTAGACTAACTATTACACAGAAAATACATATGAAATACAAATTGCAAATAATAATAATAATTGAATATAGATTAAGTATCCTATATAAATGAACATACACAGCTCATTAATAATAAAAATAGTTTGAATAATAATGAAAATATAATTTGAATAATAACGAAAATACAATCTGAAAAATAGAAAGATACAATTCCATCCAAACAGAACCATTCAAGGAGTTTTTAAGACTGTACTGGAGGAAGGGCGTACTTTTTGAGCCGTATCATTCAGACTGTACAAGAAGTGGTTGTCTGCGTTTGGTGAGAACAACAGTTCTTGTTAAAGCAGTCAAGGATTGAATTTGATGAACTCTTTGTCCAAAGAAGATTCTTCTTGTAAAACAGATGAACGTGTCAAAAAGAACAATGTGTTTCATAGCAGCTGAAGACCTTAAACTAAGTTAGTTATTGAGTTAGTTAGTGGTCAGTTATAGAAGAATAACTGACCATTTTCTTTCAAAATAATTAAAGCACCAAAAGTACCTTAGAACAAAACACTATTATTATGGTGTATTCATAACAGTCACAGAGGAATTGTGCTTGCTGACATGAAAATTTTTCATTTTTAAAAATCTTTCAACTGCCAGAACGACTGTGTGTGCATAAGAAAAGCCCAAAAAGCTAAAGAAAAGAAAAAATGTGTGCAGAGACTCATCATCTGGCTTCCTTAATGGTTTGGTGGGGTATCAAGTATAAAAGCATCTCAGATATACATTGCTTCGAGAAACGAGTGAAAACAACAACAAAGATTTTTAAGGCACTAACTTAGAACAATCATTGAAGCCACTGAAACTAAAATTGAAGTAATTAGACTTTAAAACAGGACTTTGCTCCTGCTCAGAAGGTAAAGATGACCTAGTGGTGCTTGAAAGAGAATGTGCGTGTCTTCATAGAACACAAAGATTGACTTTCCAGCCATCAAAATTTAAATCCACTTGACTATAAATTGGGATTAGTATTGGAGGCAAAGATGCACCAAAAAAACAACATCCCAATTTGAAGAGTTGGAAACATTCTTGAAGGAAAGTAATGATGGATGTTCCTGTGGAGGTAGCACATGCCATGGTCAAAGAGACGTAAAACCTGCTTGAAGTCAAAAGACAATCAATTTGAATATAACAGGGATGTGGTTAAATAAAACTTTAAAAACATTTAGTTAAAAATTTCCTGTCAAAGTTTTGTATTTTAACTCCTTTATAATTGTATCAGAACTTATGGGACACCCAGCATATGTATACGTTTTCAAATATTTAAATATGCATATTTATTCACTATCATTAATGCATTAAAATATTTGCATATGAATATTAGATCTTCAAATTATAATATATGTTTGTATTATTATATATATTATATGTTTGCTTAGTGCATCGATATTTTTACAATATAATTTAAAGTTTTGTTGCTGTTTTTTTTAATTATATCAATAAACATTGATAGGTTCTTTCGTAGAATTTACCATAAAGTTTTTTTATATACATAAAAAGATGGGATTATACAGCTACATAAAATATGGCTTTTTTAAAAGATCTAATGCTATTTAAATTATATGAATTTTTTTTCTTTTAAGGCACTAAAACCTGCAATTCAAGCTATTATTGATTCAGGAAGTGGAATGAATCCTCAACAGGAAGGAACAATGATTTATTTAACTGTCCCTAAGTAAGATTTTAATGTAAATACATAACTCTATTATATATTAGAGATAGAAATGGAAAATCAGTGTAATTCTTCTTTAAATTATTCTTGCTAAGCATTTTTTAAAACTTGAATTCCTTTCAGTGTAAAATTTATTAAGGGGGAGAAAATTCTCTAAGAATTCTGCCTTTCTACAAAGTGACCACATAAAAATGTGTTTTATTATCAAACTTGTATGAAGAAAAAGAAAAACATATTTTCACTAAAATTACAACTCACACAAATGAAATTTTTAAAAAAACTTGTATATAAGTAACCTATAGGTATATAAATAACTAACCATTATTCTCCTGCTTTGCTGGGTATTTTGTACTTGCTTCTTGATTTTAAAAGGAACAAGTCTTGAATTTTTAAAATAGGAATTGTGTTTTTAATCTATAATGTATTCTTCCTGTGTGTTGATTTTCGCAAAACCTTTTTTTAGTAAATCTTGACTAAATAAAAGAAACATGTTTGCTAAATTTGAAGTCTGTAGGTATAATAGTTAACAGGAATTTTTTTTTATTCAGAATGTCCCTGTAACCTTTATGATGCTTGCCAAATCATTTAATACTCAGGAAATTCCTCAATATTATATAGGATTATTTTACTATGTTTAGTTCTTCTTTTGATTCTTTTTAGGTTGACTAGAGAACACAGAGAAAAGTTAGCAAAAAATGCTAAGGCTGTATTTATAAAGGCAAAAGAAGATATCAGAGATGTACAAAATTATTTTATGAAGGATGTCAAACAAAAAACAGATTTGTCAGAAGATTTAATTTTTAGTACTTCAAATCACGTAAGTTATTAATTAGAACTAATATTTTCAAAGAAAAAAGTTGATGTTTCTGTTCATTGTGTTTTCCTTAATATAAAATTTTGCTGATGGTTTTTGTTAATCTCCTATTCTCAAATCTTACAAAGATATTATCAGATTTTAAATCTTTATACTTTATTAATGTCTTAAAAGTTTTGATGATAAGCAAGAGTACATGATGGGAAAAAACTGGGAAATTCAGTGAACAATATGAAAATAGATTAAAACATTCAGAACCTTTTTTTTTTTAAAAAGGTAGTAAATAGTACCGCAAAATTAAGATAAACTAAACATGCTTATTTATATTGCACATAAACTAGTCGACAAACTAGAAAAATCACAATAATGTTAAAACAGACTAAAGCATACTTAAGGAAGTATATCCAGATTAGAGTAGCAAAACATTATTAAGTGAGAATGATGCATTGGAAAATTGTTAACCACTGCATAAAAGCAATTAAAATTAAATGCTGATGGAAACAGATAACATCTTTCATAAAGCTTGAGAAATGCACTAAATTATAGTGTAGAATTCAATTTGTAGGTTTTCTGGAATAACCACTACATCCAGTTCACTTAAAATTTTATAGTACAATTCAAACCTATTATGTGGAATACTGTTACTGTAAAATATCTCTCCAGTCTGATTCTCTAAAGACATACTGGAATGGTTTAAACTTCTGATCCTCAATTGAATCTTGAAACATTTACTTGATTATAAAAAAATTTTATTTAATGCTTTTAAAAATTTCCCTTAAAAAAATTAGAAATATTTCTAATGAGATTTGGGAATATTGACTATTATTAATCTAATTTTTTCTCTTGTAATTTGGAACAAAGATTTTAATAAATTTTGAAATGCATGTTTGAATACTTTTGGAAAGAACTAAACTCATATTTTTGTTAAAATGGCTTAATCCTTTTGGGACAAAAGACAGAAATTTGTGCGTAGCCTTTGGGCTGGAGATTTCTTTTATCAGTGTCATTCAGAGTCTGGGGGATTTTTGTATTTAAACTTAAATGAATGAATCTATAATCAATGAAAATATCAATATATAAATATCTTGTTTAATTGTGCTTTGTATAGTATATAATGAGCATATGTTTTATATATTGTGTATGTACATACTTTGTTATGCAAGTTATTTTTCATTTAAATACATTTTTATGCATTTTTGTATTCCATTTAATGACTTTTAACATTATACATTTGAAAACTGAATATGTTACTTAAAATTCTTTTTTGTTATGAAAAATTTGAAAACATGGATCAAAATAATTCTGTATTTTTATTCTTGCACTCTTAATAACTTTTTTACCATTTTGGAGGATTTTTATCAATGGTGTAATGGAAAATAATTGTCCCCCCCCCCTCCTGCAAGGTCAGGTTTTGGGTCCCAAGCCAGATCTTACTAAGGATTACAAAACCATAACATAATGTACCTTTACACATCACGTAAAAATATTTAAACTTCAAATTTATAACTGAATACAAAATCAACCTGAGTAAACAAAATAAATAACCTATAACATTAGAGAGTATTTATAGTATATATTAAAATGGAAAAAATCTAACATCAGTTGACAGATAACCTGGTAACTTAAATAAAAACAATACACCAAGAAAGGCACGAAAACTGTAAAATTATTTTTGATTTCAAATTTTTACAGAAGAAAAAAAGGTATTGCTTACCTTATTCTTTCTTTTCTGAATCCTGGGATGAGCTTGATATAAAGTTGGATTACATTCTAGCATAAATACTGCAACTCTTAAAGAAGAGAGTTCTTTGTATGATGCAAAAATGATTTAATGGAAAAAGAAATAAAAAACTGATACATTCTGTGTTCTAAGACAAAAACACAACTACTATTAGTAATACTCAGACTAAAAGAAATTTCTTTTTTATTGGAAAACAATGATAAAATCCCCGTGCACCACAAAGTATCACACAGGGCTCACAGAAGTAAGTATTAATCACATAATACAAAGGAAAAAAAAATAATAAATAAATAAATAACAAAAAATAACCCTTGAGGTTAGGAAGCATTACAAATACTCATAACAAACTCACTGAACTTTTTAAAAGTACTTCTGGTGGAAAGCAGTTGAGGAAGATTCGGAGGCCAATTTACATTAAGTCCCTTGAATGCCAGTCTTAGGATATTCCGTTCTCTTTCAAACTTGGAACACAGAAGGAGCACATGTTCTACATTTTCCTCGTCACCAATATCGCAATCACAGGAAGATGACGGAACTAACTTAATTTGTTCAAGTAGCTTTTAAAGTTGCCATGACCAGTTAGAAATTGGGTTATTTTGTTATTAGTATAAAAATGATGGAAGGACAGTCTCTTATTAATGGTTGGAAAAAAATTTCTTTGTTACGCTCCCATTATTTGATGTGAGATATTCTTGGTTCCTTAAATCTGTATCTATGGGCGTATACCTGCATAATGCGCTAAATCACTTCTATTCAAGTATGTTTCTTCGTTTTCATCTTCCCACTCCTTTTCTTTAGATAAAGTATCCTTATTAGCTGAAGTTTCCCAAACTGTGTGTTTTTCTTGGGAATTAATTTTCACTTCCAATATTTGTTCATCAGATTCCCTGGCATTACTATTACTAACACTTGCACAAGATTATGTCCTTCAGATATTAAAAAGTAATCCAATTTTGCATATTTGCTATTATTATTATACTCCTTTTCCTTTCGAATTTTTCGTTTTTCAGAGCCACTCAAAGTTTTTTTAACTCCACTCATTTTAGAGCCGCATTTCTTCTTGTCTTATTAACAAAATACCCTTTTTTGAAGCAGAATATTAAATTCTGATAAAAAAAAAAACAGTTCTAATATTGAAAGCGAGAAGTGAGATGGAAATGTTTTAATTATAAAGGAACACACCCTATATTTAAGTGCATTGAATATAAAAAATAGATGTCTGTTTTAAAAGCAATTTTTTGAAACGTTTCTCATTATGCTTTATTTGATTGAATACTCATAAATGTAGACCAATTAATCATTTAAAATGCCCTCTATGCTTTTCCAAGTATTTTATGTGAAATTAATACTATTTTATGCGAAAAAAGCATAGAAGATGTACGCAATTTACGACTTTGCTAAATGTAAAAGAAATACATAGGGGGGGGGGGTCTAAAGTTGCCAATAAGTTACTCTGTTGCTTTGGTAAAAAGTAAATCATGTCTTTTTTGTCTCCCTACAGCTAATGTTAAGTGTACTGCAATAATAACAGTTATGAGTTTTTTTTTTATCTTACATTATATGTGTTAGTAATTTAGCTTTAAAAGGAGAAAACCCACTAAAGAAAAGTATCTCTTGTCACGGGGATTACAGCACATCAAACAAAATGGTTTTTGATTTGTTTATTGGATCATAGTTACCTAATGAGCATATTAAAGTTTTGATTTTGAATGACGTCTGATCGCCAATTGGGAAATCGCTTAAAAGTTGGATTTTAAAGAATCTAAAGGGAATTTTGAGAAAATCTATCTTAATGGCCTCAGTCAGGCTTTGACCCTTCCCCTTCCACAGTGGGAGCTGCAGGGCTGTACATTACACCACTGATTTTTATGGGAATGTAAACAAATGAAAACTAAATTTTAATTGTAGATGATCATGGAAAGGTATTTTCTTTTGATGTCCTTGGCATACAGATGTCCAAAATGTCATTATCATTAGATTCATTGTGAACAGAATCAGAATATGTTACTTGTCACTATCAGCTCAATCCACAAATCACTTAATTTCAGTTCATATTTACATTACATTGTTGACTCCAGTGACTTAGAGGTAGCATGCGCGCTTTATAAGCCTAAGATTGCGGGCTCAACCCTGGCTGGGAGTCAATAGTCAGTAGATTTTCTAGATGCACAAATTGTAAGCAATCATCTCATATGTTTATGTGGCAGGCAAAAGATCCCTTGAGTATCAATTAGGCTTTGGTACTCTCGACAAAATTAAATCACTGAAAAATTTAGCAACTAACGAGAGTTTGAATTAAATTAATTCAAGTCTCCGAATTTGGTATGGAGAACCACTTCTAGATGCTGCTTCCTCTGAAATGGCTCTCACATTTAGGGACTTGTTGTGTCTACAAAAACTTAGTTGCTAATATGCAGCCCATTAAAAAAACATTTACATTTTCAGCATTACTATAAAATCTCACTTATAAAATAACCTTTTTCTGTGCTTCAAACATAATTTTGATTTCCTCGTTATTCTTAAAAAGTATACCCTCTTCTGATTTTTGTGTATATGTATTTGATTCAGTCTTTTACTAATGCTTATCAGTACATACATCTGTATTAAAAGGGCATGTATTCAAAAATTTATGGAAATATTTATCAAAAATTCTCAATTATATTAACATTAAAATTTTTTAAAGAAATGATTAATTCAAAAGATGCAGGTTTTTATAAGATTTCATACAGGGTATCTATCATCCCAAATCACAATATTTTATCCATTTAAATTTATTTAAAATTGTTTATAAAAAAATTTAAATTTGTTTAAAAATTATTAAATTAAATTTGTTTAAAATAAAATATCAGTTTTTATTTGGAAATCATTATGTGATGCCATTGCAATAAAATATCTATACTACAAATTAGATATAAGAAAATTACAAAAAAAATTTCAATAGAGGTTTACTGACATGATTTATATGACACCTATTTATCTTATATTTAAAATTAATTGATGCACTAGAATGTTATATATTTTTAATTATGTATGTAAATCAATACATAAATAGATAAAAACTTGATTCCTATATTTATTAGGATCTTATTTTTTTCTGTTATGGATTAAATTTGCATTGTTTGCTATTTATTCTATGTTGTGTGTATGAATTAACATATCATAAACGTATTGAAAACTTATTTATATAGATAAAATTGCTGGCTGATCAAGCATCTGTTGAGTTGGAGAAAATATTGAAAATAAAACAAAAAGAGCTTCTTGGAGAAAGCTGAAGATTTATGAAACTGAATTGTATTTTGTAAATGCTTCATATGTATTACTTTTGTGAATGTAAAGACAAAAAGTAGTTTGTATATTAAAATCATTAGTTTTTATTGAACAATTTCTTTTATTTATATATTAATGTCAAATGTCAGCATTATAATGTACCTCAATGAAATGTACATTTTTGTGTACATTTGTCATGCTAGAAATGTTACTTTTAGTTGTTAGTTTTTGATTGTGACTCTTTTAAAATTAAGCCTTGAAGCTTGCCATAATGTGTAATTCAGCCATTTGAGACAGTTAATAATAGGAGGATTGATTTGAAATAAAAATTCATGATCTTAAAGAGCTTCCATTTGACTAACTTGCATTTTGATTACACAAATCAGAAATACAAATGATACTGAAGTGTGTGTGTGTATAAATAGTGCAGTGATGTTTAAGAAATGATGAATTTTACTCTTTTTCATATATAACAGCTATAACATGTTAAGATATTAGTTCATATAGCTTTTCTATCTATTCTCACTAGGCTTTCACATGAAATACTCTATTAGGGGTAGTATTTTTTCCCCTTCAAATTAATTTCATTCTATTGTAGTTATTTTAATGTGGCAGATTAGATTGAATATTTATATTGCATTTTAAAGCACCACAAAAACTGCGTGAGCAAACCTTGTAATTTTGAACTTAGATCAAGTGAAAAGGTTGGCACCCCACTTTCTGAATTTTTATATCATACTGATGTGAAAACTTTGATCTCAACATGAACTTTAACATACATCAGCCCTTCTACATGCAGGTCTTTATGGCAGCAAGACTTGAACCGATAATGCAATAGAAATATCGCCAGCCATGAATTTTTGATTATGATAATCCAACTATTGTTCTTAGTTAAATAATTGTTTTATATATTGACTAATTATTTTGTACTGTCTTTTTTTAAGTAACCTTAAATTAATATTATTTGTAAGCAAATTACATGTATAATTTAATATAATTTGTAACTGATAACATCTTTGTTAAACTATTATCTATCCTATGCATTTCAAACAATCAAAGTATTCTTGAAGATTTATCAGATGTCAATGATTGCTGTAAAGAAAACTAAATTCTGGATATTTTCAATATTTATAACAGAAAAAAAATATTTTGCTAGACTGAAAAATTTCTTAGAAAGTGTTTTCAGTTAGTGGATATATTATAAATTATTAACATTGTATTCAATCACATAACATGAGTTGAGTACTTTTCTTTCTTCCACAGATTGCAAATGTGATAAATTCAAACTCAGACATATTTAAAGTATTTCAGCCTTGCTAAAAGAAGTCTTTATTGAAATTAGAACTTGAACCAACAATTCTACTGAAACACTAGGTATGATTACTTAGTTAGAGTTCATGATTGAATAATTGGTTTATGTAGATTATTTGTTATCCCCCAATTAACTTATCCTGTATTTATTCTCTACTAAAAAACCGATATATGAATTTAACAAGTGGTAAAAGTAATTGAATTTTATGTTAGTTTCAAATTGAGTGAAAGATTAATCAAAGAAAAAATATTGCTTAGAGAGAATAGAAATTTTAAAAAGTAAATTCAGTACCATATAATTTTACTATATTATCTCAAAAAGAAAGTTGCAACAAAAGAAATAACTTTTTAATTTCTATTCTCATGACATACATTTTCATTTTGGATGCAAACTTTAAGGAACTTTCATTTTTGCAAACTAACAATTACTTTTGTACTCAATACCTTCCGAATAATTTATTTTTATATAGTATTTACTGTTGTTTTTAACAGATATATGCATTTACAAGAGAAATGAACATATCTACATATTTTGAAAGTTTGATTAACTTTTTTCCTGTTTTTCCAATAATAATTACCGTAATTAAAATATTTATAACTTATTTTAAAGTTATCTCTACTTGATATTGCAAAAAAAAAGAAGATTGATTTATGAATTTTAATTTTCTAGTAGAAAAATACATTAGTATTATTATAAGACAACACTTTTTGCACTGCTGTGCTCCTTACAATTAAAAAAATACACTGTTTTTCTTATTACCTTACAAAGTATTTACATTTAGCTAAATTGTAATACTTATTTTTTGTATAGAAAAAAATAGATTTTTTAAAAGGTAATAAATATAGTATATACTAAAATAAACTACTCTCTTTATATTAGGGAAATCAAAATGTAAACTTAATTTTTGAAAACTTTTTTTTACTGAAAAATTATAAGGAATTGCACTCTTATTGTTTAATATTTGGTGAAACAAATCGCTAATCTATATTATATAGCATAAAAAAACCTTTCTTTTCAATGTTAGATACAATTAAAAATTTCATGCCTCAACAAAATAATAATTTAAGAATTTAGATTGTTACGTTATTTTGTGTTCAATTTAATTTCGTTTATTTCAAATTGACCTTCGCCAACGGTTCAACGAAATGGAAATGTGTACTAAACTTATTTTCTTGGTTCAAGAATATTTGGTGTTTTTATGAACAATCCAAATTATGTAAATGTATTCACAAGTAGTAGATTCTTCAACGGTCTTTACAATATATTTACAGTTTGATTGATTTTTTTTTTCAGCTTCATTTAATGTTTTTCAACATTAGACTAATTTTTTTTTTTTTTCTTCTAAATATATTGTATTTCTGACATCAAAAATATTTGCATTGTTCAATTGACAAGTTATAAGGAACAAACGAGCAATATTTGCTCATATAATATTAAATTCAACAAATCGAAGTATTCTCAACAAAGCCTTTTGGCGATTTAAAAAATTTCTTACACCTTTTTTTTATTTATAGCTGTTATTTTTTTTTAAAAAAAAGCAGCCAGTTATAAAAAAAATGTTGAATATTGTAACCCGAGAGAGAGAGAGCAGGGCCGTTTTTAACCTTCCTAGATGCGCTTTAAATTGTTACCCCCTTCCCCCACTATTTTCAGAGCACTCCCTCCATGTTTTACCTTGCCAACTTTGGTTCGAGAGAGATTTTCTCGAAACTATCTTACTCTCTCTCTCTCTTTTTCTTTCTTTATTTTTACTCTTTGTGGGCAGTCTTTCTATTATTCACCAACTATGAACCCCCGTGTCCCAGATTGGCAACAGGTAGCACAAGGACAGGACAGTGGCATGATTTGGCCACTCTTGTTCATTTCTTACTTTACAGCACCCCGGACCACCCACCCTTTTGTGAATTAGCACAGTAGATTAATGAAATCGTTTGCAATTACAGTATAGAGTATGCACAATTGTATGAATTGCTATCAACTTGTTAATTATCATCGTTTACTGCTTTACCAGTGGCGTAACGGAGAATACTAGGGCCCCCTGCAAAGTCGGTTTTGGGCCTCCAGCCGGATCTTACAAAGAATCGCAAGACCATAACATAACATAGGGTTTTCCCCCCTCCCCGCGATGAGGGGTGTACTTACACCACCTCGCTTTACTATCTATTACTTAGACATCCTTATTCTTTTAGACACTAATAAAGTTTCTGTCATTTTACTTGTTCAATAAAGGTTTTTCTTCGAGCTTTGATCATTGTAAAATCATGAACGTCATCATTGTGATCAATTTACATTGCATAGCAACATCAATCTGTTAAGCTTTTCATTTTCCATTGTAGATGGTTTACATAGTTCCGCGCACACACACACCGCATACATGATTCACTAAATGGTGGTTCACATTCGCTGTAATTTTAATTCTTTCTCTTTCTTCGCCATGTTTTTGTGCCCTAGGCATGTGCCTAAGCGAAAAAGTGGCCCTGAGAGAGAGTTAGATTAACGTCTCATTATACGGGTACAAGGGTTATTGGTGACGAACCTCATTATTTTGAACCATGAGAAAGTGACGAGGATGATACCTGAGCTAGCATCCTCCTCTCCTAACTTCAACACATCACTAACGGGAGGACGTTTAAGCCTCGACAGATCTAACGACGTGCATCTTCCTCCTCTACCAACACCGCTACACGGTGGGTCTTCAACGGCAAGTGGCGTGTAAGATGCAGAGTTTCTATACCAAAAAAAGGGATGCACCTCCTCAACAGAGCAATTAGAATTTAATACTTAAATTGTGGTGTTTAAAATGAGAGAGGAAAAGAGACTGTTCTGCCTACCATCAGGGGTGGCTCTAGGGCCGGACAAACAGGACCCATGTCCGGGGTGCCAAATTTTGGGGGCGGCATTTCGACCAAATTTTAAAAATACTTTTTTTTTTGTTATGGAAAATTTGGAAGAAGTTTTAGTACACTATAGGGAAAAATATTCAGAACGAGATAATCTCTCTTTTATATGAGAATATTAAATTATACATTGTTCATAAAATTAAGCAAGCTAAATATTATTCGATAATATTAGATTGCTCCCCTGATGCCAGCAAGATCGAACAAATGACATTTATGTAAGGTTATGTATTGAGAAATCTAATTCTAACGAAGTTATCATTAAAACTAATGCGAGTTTTTTTTTTTTTTTTTTTTTTTTTTTTTGGTTTCCTTTTAGTTGAAAGATAAACTGGAAGAGAATTTTCAAATTTAATAGTTGAGAAACTTAGAAAAGTTAGGGCTAAATTTGCTAGATATGCGGGGCCGACCTACAATAACGGAGTGAATATGAACGGCGAGAAATAACGGCTCACTTTAAAATAAGAACATTAAATCCGTGAACAATCTATGTGCCTTGTAGTGGCCACTCTTTAAATTTGGACTACGGTTTTCAGCCCGGGATCCCGGTGGTTTTTTCAAATCGCGGGATTTAATTTTGTCTGAATTATATTTTGAAAAACTTTTTCAACGTATGTGAATCTGGTATTACATTTAATGTATCTTATTTACTTCTCTTGTACTGTATATGGTTAATGTTAGTTATCTTACATGTTGAACCTTGAAGGGTTTGAGGTGGGTGTGTATATTAAACAGTGAAATTTCATATGTTTTCTCTTATTTTCATCTGTAACTTTCTCCCCATCGCGAGTAGGGTCAGAAAACGGACATTTATCCCACCCCCAGGATGTCCGGTGTCAGCTAACTGGGAAAGAGGCATTTAGAATTTTTGGAAAGTATCTAGTAGGGTTATCAGCCCTAGGATCCCATAATTTCTAAGCCCCGGGATCTTGGAATTCCAAAACCCCTGGATCCCGGTGGTTTTTCTAATTTAAAAATCCCGGGATAAAAATAACTAATTCCGGAATTAAATTTTTGTCTAAATTTTATTTTTAAAAAAATTTTCTCATAAAATTTTCTTAGTAATTTAATTTTTTAAAAATTTATATCCTGTTTATGAAATGATTACGTAGAATTTTTTTGCGCAATTATAAGTACTATATGCAAAAAAATATATATGTACAGTATGGGTGAACGTCACACAAAGATCTAAGTGGCTCACACTGCAATGCTTACACAATAATATAAAAAACATCACAAAAATAGATTTTTTCACAGTTCTTTCTTCAATTAAATGCCGTTAATTAATAGCGGACCTGCTGTGAGGATTTAAGACACTTCAAATCCCATTACATTTCTAACAGCTCATGCAACTGGATCTTCAATTTTAAATGAGGTAACACTTGAAATTGATTCACATTCTAATTCAATAACTGGATCGATTTATGTACAAAATCTATTAAGTGTAGCAGAAGAACTGAATAAAGTTATGAAAGAGGTTTATGCACCAATGCAGTCTATTAGATTTGAGATATTGTCATCAAAAATTCAAAAAGAAATGTCTCTTTTTTGAAAATAGTGGGAGACGTGGTAACTACCTGAAAAAACATACCCCTATTTAATGACGATAATACCTACTAGTAAAGAATTCAAACGTGCTTTTTCTACGGCAGAACAATTCGTAACAAAAATAAGAAGCTGTTTCCAACGATGAAACGCTGGAAGAGCTGTGTTTTTATAAGCTTATTTACAGAAACACAAGAAATGAAGAAATGCTTTTTTTAAAATTTCATTATACACTATTTTTATTTGTTTTTTTGTGATGAATTAATTTTTTATTTATTTCATTAAAACAATATTAAATCAATTTTTAATTATATTTTTAGTCTTATTATGCAATTTCAACTACACTAATATGTAAGTATTTTTAATAAATAGTCAAATCCTAATCTCGGATTTGGATAATGAAATCCCGGGATTGAAAATGACACGGTATTGCAAACCCTAATTTGGAAGTTATTGACATGGCAAAAGGCATCCTTAGAAACCTGTACTTTTTTTTTAATATAGTTAAAAAAAAAAATTTCCCCATCAACTTTTCGTTGGGTTATATTATTAAAATGTATAAAGGGCATGAAACTTTAAAGCCACTTAGTGTAAATAGCTGGGAAAGCTGAATAAAGGCTATTAAACCCTTATCAATTGCGAAGTTTTCATGATGCTTAGTTTTTATAATAATACTGAAATTGACAACTCTATAAGAGATGAGTCCTCTGGATTAGTAAAATTCTACTTATAACAATTCAAGTTTCTATGGCCACATTATTTGGTAAAATCTTTAATTGCATTAAAATCAATAAGCAAGCTAGTGCAAACAAATATACGATCTACCATCTTCTATGGAACTCTCAAGAAATTGTAATGACT